>JAGFNQ010005802.1:0-110744 GCA_024364735.1 Boesenbergia rotunda
ATTGCTTTCTGATAATGATAAGGGATATTATTCCTGTTAGTGATCAAGATGCAATACAAGAACAACAAGACATTGTCATTCAACTCCCAGAAGAACAAACTCAACAGCCTCAAGAACCAATGCATGAAGAACAAGTGCCTTTACGTAGATCCACTAGAGAAAGGAGGAGTGCTATTTCAGATGATTACATAGTACTACTTCAAGAACATGAGGAAAATGATGGCATGGCGGAGGATGATCCAATCAACTTTCGTCAAGCCATGCAAGATTCAAATTCTCAAAAATGGATTGAGACAATGAATGAAGAGTATAAATCAATGCAAGATAATAATGTTTG
This sequence comes from Boesenbergia rotunda, assembly GCA_024364735.1. Classification (NCBI taxonomy): domain Eukaryota; kingdom Viridiplantae; phylum Streptophyta; class Magnoliopsida; order Zingiberales; family Zingiberaceae; genus Boesenbergia; species Boesenbergia rotunda. The sequence goes on from JAGFNQ010005802.1 coordinate 338, forward strand.
GGAACTTGTCCTATTACCAGACGGTGTGAAACCCATTGGTTGTAAATGGATTTTTAAAACTAAATGGGATTCAAACGGTAATGTGGAAAGATATAAAGCACGTCTTGTAGCTAAAGGTTATACTCAAAAATATGGAATTGACTATAAAGAGACTTTTTCTCCAGTTTCAACGAAAGACTCTTTTAGGACAATCATGGCATTTGTTGCACACTTTGATATAGAACTCCATCAGATGGATGTCAAGACAGCTTTTCTCAATGGAGACATTGAGGAAATAATCTATATGGTGCAACCAGAATACTTTGTATCGGGAGATCCAAAGAGTATGGTTTGCAAACTTAAGAAGTCCATCTATGGATTAAAGCAAGCGTCTCATCAATGGTACCATAAATTTCATCAAATAATCATCTCATTTGGATTTGAGGTGAATGTGGTAGATGATTGTGTGTATCATAAGTTCAGTGGGAGCAAACATATTTTCCTGATTTTATATGTTGATGATATTTTGTTTGCCACAAATGATATAGGTATGTTAAACGATACTAAGAGATTTCTATCTAGATATTTTGAAATGAAAAATCTTGGTAATGCATCTTTTGTATTAGGAATCCAAATACACCGAGATCGTTCTCAAGGTATTCTTGGATTATCACAAAAGAACTATATCGATAAAGTGCTTAAAATATTTGGCATGCAAGATTGCAAACCAGGAAACACCCCAGTCGCTAAAGGAGATAAGTTTAGTCTTAAACAATGCCCTAAAGGAAGCCTCGAGACTCAAGAAATGCAAAAGATTCCCTTTGCTTCGGCAGTAGGAAGTCTTATGTATGCTCAAGTTTGTACGCATCCGGATATTGCGTACATTGTTGGAATGTTGGGCAGATATTTAAGCAACCCAGGAATGGATCATTGGAAAGCAGCAAAGAGGGTAATGAGATATTTAAAGAGAACTAGTGATTACATGCTCACATATAAGAGATCAGATACTCTTGAGATCGTGGGATATTCTGACTCTGATTTTGCTGGATGCCAAGATAACATGAGATCCACTTCAGACTATGTTTTTCTGTTGGCTGGCGGAGCAATCTCTTGAAGAAGTGCCAAACAGGCATTGACAGCTTCTTCCACCATGGCAGCAGAGTTTATAACATATTATGAGGCATCTAATCATGGAATATGACTGAAAAATTTTGTCTCTGGGCTACGCATTTTGGGAATGGTTGAAAAACCATTGAAGTTATTTTGTGACAATAGATCAGCTGTATTGTATTCCAACAATAATAGGAGCTCGATAAAATCGAAGCACATCGATATCAAGTTCCTTGTTGTGAAAGAAAGAGTACAAAGTGGACAAATTTTGATAGAACATATAGGTACAAACTCCATGATAGCAGATCCTTTGGCGAAAGGTCTACCGCCCAATGTCTTTTATGAGCATACCACTCATATGGGTGTTATTCAGTTTGGTAAAATTTAGATTCAGTGAGAGTTTGTACTATATTTGTTTTCTATATATGTTTGGTTATGTCTCTGAAACTTATGTATTTAGAGAATTTCTGATCAGATATAAAGTTTAATGTTTACTTCATTCCACTTTGTATAACTAAAGTTAAAGTTTTGATCTCACTTTAGTTAAGGAGGACCAGTTGAAAATTGACATGAATAGATCACCTTGCATGTAATTTTCATGCCACAAATTCATAATTGATCTATGTCATTTGATTGTATTGATATATGTGACCATTGATGGTTTAGTTGTGAAAGATACAACAAAGACTGCATTGAACCTATGTCTATATAATTAATGGACGAGATTGTTAAGGAAGCCCTATGGTTATGATGACAAAAGTTTTAGAGCTCACCAAGGTTAACACATTTATAAGTTCACGCATATGACCCAGTGGGAGATTGTTAGAATTTTAGGGTCATATTATAATTATAAATGTTGTATGTCATCAATTAAATAAGTCAAAAATATTTTGATCTAAATTTTGGAATTATGTAATTTGACTTAAGGGTTTAATTGTTATGAATAAAACATTGTGGATGTTGGATCGTGAAAACCGATTGAGGGGGGGGTGAATATCGGAAATCGTTCTTTTTCGGAAAACTAAGAGTAAGTGCACAGCGGAAATAAAAATAAGAGACACGGTACAAAGACACAGTGGTTTTTACTTGGTTCGGAGCCTGTGTCGACTCCAACTCCAAGGCCCACGGTCGTTGACCGTTTACTTTGGGCAATTCTATATTCGCGCAAATAGGTTACACAATTTAATTACAAAATGAGTGCAATAAAATATAATAAATTAAGTACGCTCTTCTTTACCGACGTCCGGAGTAGGTCGACTCTTTCGGGGCAGCGGGACATCGTCGGCTCGAGGTGAAGCGTTTCTGGAGCAAGGCACGAGCGTAGAAGAGCTTTGAGGCGTTGAGAGAATTGATTCTTGAAGCCTGGGGTCGAGGGCCCTTTATATAGGGCTAGGGGGCGCCCGGGACGTCGGGGGCGCCCCCCACGTGGCCTTTGATCCGCACAGATCTCGGTCAGCGTCTATCCTCTGGATCCGCTTTTACCGGGGCGCCCGAAGCGCTCGGGGCGCCCGCATTGACCGGGTCAAAGTTCTATCTTCTTAGCTTCGATGGCTTCTTAGTTCGAAGTAAGCACATGGGGGCGCCCGCAGCGCAGGGGGCGCCCGGGAGCAGCGGGGGCGCCCGGGAGCATGGGGGCGCTCGCAGGTTTACTTCGAACCACTTCTTTTTGTGTGTTTTGTGTTCACCTTGGGGGCGCCCGGGACACTCCGGGCGCCTGCTCAGCTTTGCCTATCTCCTTTGAGGCTCTCTGAGCTGCAGACACCGTTCCTTCGTTCCTCGTCCTGCATCCAGGGTTAGTCCAAAACACAATCAAACATTAATTTTAGTTTATACAGCCTTAGCTGTCTTGGTTCTGACTTTGGTCTCCAAAATGGAGCCCTAGGTCGAACCGACGCCTACTGTTCCCTCGACGGGGAACGCGTCCTCACCTACTCCTCTTGGGAGAATTTACCTGATGCCAACCGTTCCTCTGGTTGGACTTTTGCCTGACGGTCCTTTGTCAGGTCTTGGATGCCGAGCTGCCCTTCGCTCGGTGCCTAGCATTCCTTCGCTAGGGCTTTGTATCTTAGCAGCTCTTCGCTAGGTGCCCAGCAGCCCTTCGCCAGGTCTTTGATGACTAGCAGCCCTTCGCTAGTTGCCTAGCAGTCCTTCGCTAGGACGTGATGACTAGCAGCCCTTCGCTAGTTGCCTAGCAGTCCTTCGCTAGGGCTTTGTATCCTGACATTCCTTCGCCAGGTGCCTAGCAGTCCTTCGCTAGGGCTTTTTCTGCACACTCAATGAACAACGTTAGATCACAAATAGTACTTAACTTTGAATCCTTTGCCAATATCAAAACAAGGTTCGATATGGTGCTTTCTGCACCAACAATCTCCCCCTTTTTGATTTATGGCAACACAATTCAAAGTTAAGTAAAAACTTATAATATTTAATAATAGAAGATAAAAACACAATGAAGTATGAACGGAGTATGAACAGAATAGATTTAAAAAAAATTCTCTTTATTTCTCATACTCCCCCTAAAACCCTGAATTCTTATGTTAAAACACTTACTTTGACCTTTCCTCCCCCTTTGACATATATCAAAAACAAACATGGGTGAACAAGGTATCTAACAGGGACTTTTGAGTTTTCCTAAGTGCTTCATGTCTTTTACTTACAAGGCTTTTAAAAAAAATTTACTTAGGCAAAATTTTGAAGCTAGATTTCCTTTAAACAAAGTTTCAAATTTTGAGAATTGGGAATAAATTTGTTTACTAAGGAAAATTTTACTTAGGAGAAAAATATGTACTCAAAAAATCTTGAAAACACTTAGAAAGATTTCGAAATTTTTGAATCACTTTTTGAAAAAGAGTTAAAAATTAAAAAATTTCCTTTCTCTCTTTCCTTTCTCTTCCCCTTAATGTGAAATTCTTCTCCTTATGTTTTAGACCATTCTAAGAAAAAAATTTCTTTGAAAAGGGGAAAAAGTTTAAGAAAGAATTTAATTTTAATTTCACTTTTTCTACTCTCCCCCTTGGTCATATATCAATAAAGAAATTTTTGAAAAAATATATTTTGAAAGAAATTTAAAATTTATGTATCAGAGCTTGTGATTCTTGAAAAGGAATTGAACGAAATAATGTCAAGAGTTATGATAATTTCAAAGTAACAAAATTTTGAAAGACTGAAAAATTTATGCTCAAAATCATAATTGGAGTCAAGTGTATGTGATAAGCAATAAGTTTACTTGTTCTGAATATTTTAAAAAATGCACAAAAATGCAAGTACTTTATTGAGCATTTTGAAAGATATAAGTATTTTGAAAGATATTATGAATTTGAAAAACATAAGTACTTTTAAAATATTAAAAAATTACTTGACTTATCTTTTTGAAAGTGCTTACACATAATCTTCTACTTGCTTTGGTTTCTTTTCCAATCTGACACAATCCTAGGAAACCTTGTTAACTACAAGGAAATTTCCTTAAGTGTCCTGAAAATTTTCCAACTCAAGTAAATATTATTTCCAAAAGAATTTTGATAAGCCAAAATGATAGTATTTTGAAAATATATGCAAGTACATTTTGAAAAATGTATGAACTTTGGAGGCACAATATTTTACTAGACTTGGTTTATTTTTCAGTCTAACACAATCCTAGGAAGCCTTGTTAACTACAAGGACCTTTCCTAAGTGTCCTAGAAATTTTTCAACCCAAGTAAATATTATTTAAAAAGATATTTCAAAAATAATTTTATAAGCCACAAAAACATTTTAAAATAATATTATTTTGTAAGACAAATGTTTTCGACACAATTTTGAAAATATAGTGTATGAAAACATATTATTTAGAAATGTTTAATAACTCTTTTAATTTGACCTCCCCCTAAACTTAATACAGTCCTTGGAAGCTTGTTGACCACAAGTATTCTTCCTCTGAGTTCTTAGGGTTCGATTCATATCAAAAGAATTATTTAATAATTTCAAAGATAATTGCCAAAGAAAATACTTGTTAGAAATAATTTCATTTGGTTTAGACTCCCCCTAAATTTGACACATCCTCGGAGTCCTTGTAGATCATTAAGTAGACCTTCCTTTGCGTCTTTAGGGTTTACTAAAATCAAAAGAATAGTTTTGAATACTAGCATGGTAATATGATTTTAGAAAATTCAATTTGAGCAGAAACCCTGTTTTAAAAAAAAACATTTTGAAATAATAATGTTTTTTGTAAAGCACAATTTTCAAAAGATATAGTGATTATTTGAAAACATAGTATTTTGTTTTAATGATTTGAAACATAATTTCATTCTCCTATTTGAAAAAGTGAATATAGAGAACTGAAAAGGAGAAATGATTTCAAAAAAGAAGATTTCTTTTTAAGTCCAAAAAAAATATAAATATCTAAGCCCAGATTGCAAAAAAGTATCCTAAGTAATCCCCAAGGTGACTTTTTGTCATACTTATTTTTCAAAAATAAGTTGATTGTTTGAAAGAAATATTTGTATAATGGTAAAGGAAAGAAATAAATGTTAAGAAATATATTTCAGGATAGTGAATAAAAAAAACTTGATTTTAATTATGATGATTTAAAACATTAACTCTTAGTTAAAAAGTTAACTTTGATTTAATTGAATTGATTTGAATTTGATTTAATTGAATTATTTTGAATTGAATTGATTTAATTAAGATTTAATTAATTTAATTGATGTAATTAAGATTTAATTGAATTTAATTGACTTGATTTTGATTTAATTGAATTTGATTTTGTTTTAATTGAATTTAATTAATTTAATTAAGATTTAATTGAATTTAATTGATGTAATTAAGATTTAATTAATTTAATTGATGTAATTAAGATTTAATTAATTTAATTGATTGAAGTTAATTGATTTAGTTGGTTGGGTTGGACTCAACTTTTAGGTCCTAAGCATCTCACCCATTTCTAAGTGACAAAACATGATATCCTTAACTATTTTGTGAGATGCATATTTTAATAAAAAGAGTTATTTTGAAAAGGTCATGATTAATTTTGAAAACAATTAGTTTTAAATTTATTTTGAACAGGAATATTTGAATCTAAGATTAACTGAACATTTGTGTTAGATTCGAATTTGACAAAGAGTAAATTGAATTTGAATTTCAAAAATTGGCTTCCAAGTCTTGGCGAGGCACAAGGCCTTCTTTGGCCGTAGTAGCCTTATTGGATCATCAACCCTTTCCTAGACAAAGCCTTTTAGTGAAATTTCATCTTCAAAATTATTTTTTGGTAAATTCTGGTCTAACTAGTTTGGATTTTGGATCGGTAGCTTCGGCTAATTTCACCAGTCTAAAGAGACCAAGTAGACTTGATCTTATTAGAATTGGTTTCCCTAACGTACTATCATCTCACCGCTACCCAATACTATGTTGTTCAAATTTCAGTTAATTGATTTAGTCCTTAATCTAATCAATCCTAATTTTAAACAAAAAAAACTACCATTAAGGCAAACAAAAAAATGATCTAAGTTACATCATAATCGTAATAATATTCTAGATTACCAAAAATAGCAATATTATGAATTAAATTTTCATGTGAATTAAAGTTACCCATCTTTCTTTTGCTTGACTGTCTTTTCGGCATTTTGTAATGGTCGTGAGTCATTCGGATCTGCTTTCGATGATCCCCTTCTTCGTCGTCAGATTTTGAGTCTGAGTTGGACTCAGGTACTGGTTGAGGCCTCTTTTGCAGTTCTCTTGGAGTTTTCCCTGCAATAGAACTTACACCTTCCTCGACTATTACAGTATCTGTTTGATTATTTAATTCTAATTTAAAAGAAGATTCGAAATCGATTACCATTTTTGTCTCAGCCAATTCGTCTTCTGACTCAGGTTCGATTTCGACTTTGGATTCAGGTTCAGACTCTGACTCGGCTGTCTGTGCTTGGACCGAGAGGGCAAGATGACTTATCTGATCCTCTTCTTCATCTGAGATCTCTTGATGAAGGTTAATCAATTTTTTCCAAATTTTTCTCGCACATCTGAATGTACCTACTAGTTCGAGTTGCTCCTTGGTTAGGCCACACTGTATGATTGATGTTGCCCTTGCATCAATCTCGATCTTCCTCAGAGTTGGTTCATCCAATTTATCTCAGGCGATCGACACTCCATCTTCTGTAGGTACTGTAAACCCCGTTTGGATTATTGTCCATAGATCTTGATGGGCCTTTAGGTGGGATTCCATTAGACCCTTCCTGGTTCTGAAGTTTCCGCCAGAGAATAGAGGCGGACGAACACTGTTCCATTCTTGATTGTCCATTAATGATAGATCTTGCACACAAAAAAGAAAAAATAGAAATGTACCAAGACTTGGTCTTGGATTAGTAGTGCGGGAGAAAAAAATAGCCAAAAAAAATATTACACAAATTTCGAGGCAGAATAATAATAAAATAATAAAAATATTTTATGACAAATTTTTGAAAATATTGATTTTGTCAATTCTGATTAATATTGAAAAAGTAAGAATTTAATATTTGGAAAAAAATTTGCTCGAATTAAAGTAGCACGAATTTCGAGAAAAATATTAAAATAATAATAAAAAAGTTTATGACAAATTTTCAAAATTTGTTCGTTTTATAAATTCTGACTTATGGTGAAAAAATGAAAATTCAAAATTGAAATAAAAAGACATTAAGTTGCACCAAGACATTAAGATATTATTTATATGAAATAAAAAAGCGAACGAGATTGAGTTGTGTTGATTATCAAAAAGAAAAGAAATAAAATAAAAAAATTTGTAAATCCGAAAAAAACTTTCAAACTGGTGGTTGCACCAAGTTTGAACTACCCCGCTCTGATACCACTTGTTGGATCGTGAAAACCGATAGAGGGGGGGTGAATATCGAAAATCGTTCTTTTTCGGAAAACTAAGAGTAAGTGCACAGCGGAAATAAAAATAAGAGACACAACACAAAGACACAGTGGTTTTTATTTGGTTCGGAGCCTGTGTCGACTCCTACTCCAAGGCCCACGGTCATTGACCGTTTACTTTGGGCAATTCTATATTCGCGCAAATAGGTCACACAATTTAATTACAAAATGAGTGCAATAAAATATAATAAATTAAGTACGCTCTTCTTTACCGACGTCCGGAGTAGGTCGACTCTTTCGGGGCAGCAGGTCGTTGTCGGCTCGAGGTGAAGCGTTTCTGGAGCAAGGCACGAGCGTAGAAGAGCTTTGAGGCGTTGAGAGAATTGATTCTTGAAGCCTGGGGTCGAGGGCCCTTTATATTGGGCTAGGGAGCGCCCGGGACGTCGGGGGCGCCCCTCACGTGGCCTTTGATCCGCACAGATCTCGGTCAGCGTCTATCCTCTGGATCCGCTTTGACCGAGGCACCCGAAGCGCTCGGGGCGCCCGCATTGACCGGGTCAAAGTTCTATCTTCTTGGCTTCGATGGCTTCTTAGTTCGAAGTAAGCGCATGGGGGCGCCCGCAGTGCAGGGGGCGCCCGGGAGCAGCGGGGGCGCCCGGGAGCATGGGGGCACCCGCAGGTTGTACTATCGAAGCGCACTTCTTGTTTGTGTGTTTTGTGTTCACCTTGGGGGCGCCCGGGACACTCCGGGCGCCCTGGTCAGCTGTTGCCTCACTCCTTTGAGGCTCTCTGAGCAGCAGACACTCGTTCCTTCGGTCCTGCATCCAGGGTTAGTCCAAAAACACAACAAGACATTAATTGGTTAGTTTATACAGCCTTAGCTGTCTTGGTTCTGACTTTGGTCTCCAAAATGGAGCCCTAGGTCGAACCGACGCCTACTGTTCCCTCGACGGGGAACGCGTCCTCACCTACTCCTCTTGGGAGAATTTACCTGATGCCAACCGTTCCTCTGGTTGGACTTTTGCCTGACGGTCCTTTGTCAGGTCTTGGATGCCGAGCTGCCCTTCGCTCGGTGCCTAGCATTCCTTCGCTAGGGCTTTGTATCCTAGCAGCCCTTCGCTAGGTGCCCAGCGGCCCTTCGCCAGGTCTTTGATGACTAGCAGCCCTTCGCTAGTTGCCTAGCAGTCCTTCGCTAGGACTTGATGACTAGCAGCCCTTCGCTAGTTGCCTAGCAGTCCTTCGCTAGAGCTTTGTATCCTGACATTCCTTCGCCAGGTGCCTAGCAGTCCTTCGTTAGGGCTTTTTCTGTACACTCAGTGAACAACGTTAGATCACAAATAGTACTTAACTTTGAATCCTTTGCCAATATCAAAACAAGGTTCGATATGGTGCTTTCTGCACCAACAGTGGATACCATGTGCTAATTCTAATTTGTTGAGGGGCCAAATTAGAAAAAGGCAACCTTTGGATTCTATAAATATGAGGTTATGGTCCCAGTTTGCAGACGATGCTTTTGTTTTGTTTTCCATCGACAAAACTCTTCGGAAACCTAAGGAAATCTGCAGATTTAATATCATCTCCGAGTATCGATTGCAAGCAATGGATTCCGGTACGCTTCCGCGACTTTAGTTAATTATCAAGTTTATTATTTCTTAAGAGTTGAATAGAGATTAAGATTGTTCATGAAGATCTCTCGACTTAAGATTTATTTACAACAAAAGATGCATCTCAGAAATTACACCGAATATCATTTAAACTCATAACTGAAGTTGGTAATGCTAACTGATAAAGAGAAAAATAATAAGTGCTTTGGTCGAACAATCACAAACATATTACGCTCTTAATCTTGACAATCATCCAACTAGAAATCTTTTAAAGTCTCATAGTACCAGGGATGTTGCCTCAAACACATCTTCTGCATCAAGATTTGCATATGGCTAGCTTTAGCAGAATAAGTGTGTTGTCAGTGCACTAATCCATCAAGATTTCTCTCGGTATCGCTTGTTTGCAAACCCATTGAGGAAGGTAGTTTGCTCGACATTTTGGAGGATGTGACGTCTTCTGTAAACCTCGAAGAATATGTATGGGACAGCAAGTTGCCTAATTCCCCTTTTGCAATGAATCCAGCTTCTCGAACATCCCTTGAGGGATGCAAACTTCTACGTTAGGATGTCACGTCGTGGGTCAGTCACCTGGAGGAATAGGTATGTCCAAAAAAAAAGTGGAACCAGTCACCTTAACGGTCCCGGCCCCATAAATTTTCAGAAAGAGACAAATCACGGTTATCACTGATGTGGTGAGGCACCTGGGGTCGAGAGAATTAATGCCAGCAGATCAGGATTTTATCCCCGTGCGTAACTGGCGGCCCTCGAACCTGTGACCTCGACCAAATCGGCCAGGTACTTTACCATCCGATCTAGCCCGTGGAGAAATAGGTATGTGAAAGCAAGTTGCCTTGCCTAAGTATCTATTTCAAGTCAATTTTGATTAAGACTTGGAAATTTGGATATAATTCAAGTCAAATTTCATCTGGTTCTAGGCATTTTTTTTGGGTGCCCGAACCAAACAAATGATTCTCATTAATGATTAACTAATTTTTTTGTAATCTTGGATTATCGATCTGGTCTCATACGAATTTTTTATTGGCCGTCAAGATAAATCAGAAAATATTCATAGCAGACGGTCTAGAAATTCAGCATCCCAGAATTCTCACTCTATTTTGAAATTTTTTTTTATAAAATATATTATAATTAAGGATCGAACAATAAATATTTAAGATAATAATTAATTACCTTTCAACTGTATTATAATCCGAGAAAGAATGATGTCTTGAAGTCAAATCCATGACTGTCAAGAAGTGGTGACAGAATCAGATTACCATAACGTGTAGCTGACTAGCCGTAAGCAGATCGAGACCTGACCGCATTTCAAAGTTGGACCTAATGAAATGCCGGATCCGATAGCAGATAAATTTGAAATGATCGATTCAATCTCATAAAAAATTTTCATCGGTTATTAGGATAAATCAAAAAGTACTCGCGATGGACGGTCTAGAAGTCCAGCGTCCCAGGATTCGCGCCCCATTTGAAAGAAATTTTTTTACAAAATACGTCGTAGCTAGAATCGAACCACGAATATTTGAAATAGCGACTAATCATTTTATCGTTACACCATAACCCTAGGGACAAAGTTGAACCTAACGACCAAACCAAAAAGGTGGAACCGCCACCTTAGCGGGCCTCTGATCCCAGCCCCATAGGTTTCCAGAGGGAGGCAAATCACGGTTATCACTGGTGTGGTGAGGCGCCTGGGGTCGAGGGAATTAATGCCAGCAGACCAAGGTTTTATCCCCGTGCGCAACTGGCGACCCTCGAACCTGTGACCTCAACCAAATTAGCCAGGCATCTTACCATCTGATCTAGCCCGTGGGATAGCAGATGCAGAGGCAATCGCCAGGTAATGTGTCAAGACCTGATTGTGTGTGAGAAGTAATGTGAAAGCGTGAAATTTTAGTTCCAAGTTTTAATCAGCTACCTTGACCTATTTTACTCTGGCTCTTTACTTCCAATAGATCCGTCTGCAATATTGACATCTTCAACTCACTTAAACAGCCAGCAGTATCGACTTTTGGTTTAAAAAATAGCTACCTCTCCTCCGACAAATCTAGTAGTCTTCAAAGCCTTCCAAATGGATTTTCTTCTTCTCTCATGGAAAAATTGTGTGCAATTTGCCTCCGCACAAGTATCCACCTCGAGTTTATTGATTGGGGTATTGGTTCAGATGATTCCGATGTATGAGCCACTAGTCCATCTAATGTTGCAACTCGCAACCATGCATTTTCAAACCTAACTCCGGAAGGCATGTTGTCCATATTCAATTTGAAACCATATAAGCTCACTCATTCATTAAAGAGTAAATCTAAGCCAAGCTGAACGACTTGACTAAAGAAGAACAACTTTCCAATGAAGTAAAAGGAACACGTGAAAACACACTTAGGGAGTGTTTGGGAGAGCTTTTACTTCTTGAAAAGTGATTCTTGTAGTGATTATCTTGAAGTTAGTAAGATGCTAAAGTAAGCAGTGTTTGAAAATAAAAGCCAAAAATTGATACAAGATAAAGTTTGAATGTTTGGGAGAATAATTGCTTCCAAGCTTAATTTTTAATTGAATAACAATAATATCGTTAAACTATATAAATTAATTTTTTTAATTATTTAAATATAATTTCGATAGTATTAATAATTTGTTCACGTAATTATTATTATATTTTAAATAGTGATATAATAATTATTATATTTTAAATATAGTATTAAAATTAATTTTTTTATAATTTGAATATTTGAAAAATTATATAAAATTAATAAAAAAATAAAAATAATATAATTTATATAAATATAATATATATATATAGTGGCAAGTGACAATTAGGTAAAATGTTATATTATTTAAGGATATAAATATTATTTTTTAATATTATATCATAAATAAAAAAGCAAAAGCAGTTAGAAGCATCAAATTCTTGCTTCTAACTTCTGAGCAAAAGTAACAGAAGCTAAAGCAAAATCTTGCTTTCCTAAACACTCAAAAGTGATTCTGTGTAGTTAGAATCTAAAAAGCAGGTAGCAGAAGCTCTCTCAAACACTCCCTTACTAGCTCTAGAACATATTCCATTGGCCCATTCACCTTCAAACTGACAATCTCAAAATCGACTTTGCTCTTTTGATTCATCGGCTTCTCATTATTCTTTGGGGGCTCGACAAACTTAAAAACTGCCACAAATATAACCATAAATCAGAACACTACTTGATGTCTCCAGCAGAAGAGATGTTAATTTACTAGTAACTATGATACTATCCCCTGCGGAAAGAATACAACCAGGAGGGCACACGAAACAGCTCTTTGGCGCAGTCGTTTGAAACTAAAACAACCAAAAATAATCGTAAAATATGTGGAAAGTTACAGGGACATCAAGAAGACAAGACATATAACCTCAGTTGATACTTCAAAAAAGGCATAAAACATTATACTTCGAAAAAGGCAAAAAACAATAGAAAATTACCATATGCACCTTGAATGCCACATAAGATTTGCTATCCTTACTGCACTTCCCACCAGCTTTCCAGGTTCAACTTCCAAAACAAATCGCGATAAGGCAAAATTTAGTACCAGGCTACTATAGTACTTGCCTGATTGCTCATCATGATCGATTAGGCGTTGTCGCACATGCGGTCTGTAAGAAACGATCCGTAAAAGATTAAATTCGTATATATATATATAGAGAGAGAGAGTTTTAATCTCTTGCGGACCACAGCGCTTGACCGATCAGGGACTTCCCTGATCGGTCACGGATGCGGTGTTGTGCTTCCATGTCCCAACTCGCCAACGAGTCCTTCGATCGTCGATCGGACACCATCGGCGGCCTTCGGCTGTCACCCCCGAACAAAACTATACCCTAGGGGGTACGGTGACCCGTCGAGGTACGGTAAACCCGTCGGGACGCTCCCGAGTCCCTCGGTGACCGATCAGACAATTGCGTTATCGATCACCGTGACCAATCAGGCGTTATCGCGCACGGCGGTCCGCAGGAGATATATATATATATATATATATATATATGAGAAATTTGATCTCATATATATATATATATTATATATATATATATATAATATATATATATATATATATATATATATATATATATATATATATATATATATATATATAGGAATGATATGGTGCACAACTTATGGTGCACAACCATGAGTACCTGCATAGGTGGCAACCTGCACATCACCTATCAAAAATGCTTTCGACACCTAAGCAAGTGCTCATGGTTATGCACCATAAGTTATGCATCATAATAAAGTTGTGTGTGTGTATATATATATATATGCGCTAAAGATCTTACCGTCCAAACTCCTAAACTTATATATTTATTTTTTCTTTATTATTCATTTTATTTATTTATTTATTTATTGCTTACGATTAACCCTAGGATTTAATCTTCCCATTTGAGTTATAATATTAAACACAAAAAAAATTTCAAACCAAAGAAATAGTTAAGGTTTACACGAAATTTGTATGGTAAGATTCTTAGTGTGTGTGTGTGTGTGTGTATATATATATATATATATACAGAAGTGATCCGCTGCGGATCACTTCTGCGGACCGGCTGTGGACGACGCTGTGTGGCATCACGCGTAGCGCATCGTGTCTTCGTGGCCGGAAGCCAGCGTGGCGTCGCGACGTCTTCGTGGAGGAAGCCGCGATTTCATTTTCGCACAAAAGCTCCTCACACCCGCCCGAACTTGCGAACCCTAAGCTCTCTCGCGAACCTCGCGCAACTCCCTCTCTCGCGCCTGCCCCTGCCCCTCTCTCGGCGATCCCCCACCGCGTCGCCTCCCCCTCTCGCGAAGCCCTCACCACAGCTCACTTTCTCAACCCGACTCCCTCTCTCGCGAAGGCAGCGCCGCTCTCCCGCCTCCCTCCCTCTCTCGTGTCCCTCGCCTCCCTCCCTCTCTCGCAAACACCGCAGCTCTCTCTCGCTGCGGCTCCTCTCCCGCCTTCCCCCTCGCCGAAGCACTCGCCTCCCTCCCTCTCTCGCAAACACCGCAGCTCTCTCTCGCTGCGGCTCCTCTCCCGCCTCCCCCCTCGCCGAAGCAAGATGCAACCCTCTCTCGCGCCGACTCCTCTCGCGTCCGGTTCTCTCTCGTCCATCGCCGAAGCAAAACCCGCAGCCGTCTCTCGCCGACTCCTCTCGCGTCCGGCTCTCTCTCTCGTCCATCGCCGAAGCAAAACCCGCAGCTGTCTCTTGCCGACTCCTCTCGCGTCTGGCTCTCTTGCGCGTCCATCGCTGAAGCCACTCCGCAGCTGTCTCTCGCAACCTCCTCTCCCGCATCCCCCCTCGCCGAAGCAGATAAACCCTAACCCGCAACTGTCTCTCGCAAGCACCTCCTCTCCCGCCTCCCCCCCCCCCCCCTCGCCGAAGCAGGTAAGCCCTAACACTTCATTTTTTTTGTTGTAGAAAATTTCGTCAAATTCCCTAGTTCATTAAAATTATAGAAAAATGTTGTAGAAAGCAATAGGCGTGGAAGCATCACATTCAATTTTAAAATTTTAGTTAAGTTAGGAAGTGGAAGCAAAGGTGTGGAACTTAGCCTTTTTTTTAAAGAGATTGAAAGGCTATCCAACCCGTCGATGTCATGAACCTCTGTGATGGCTTTTTTTAAAGAGATTGGAAGCAAAGGTGTGGAAGTTAGGAAGTGGAAGAAAAGGTCTAAAATTCTTAACAAATCTTTGGTAGAAGCTAGCCAACCCGTGGATGTCATGAACCTCTGTGATGGCTTTTGTGTCCATTATTCTGGTATAGCTTCAACCTTGTCTCTATCTCCTGCTATCCCCTTAGCTCAACTGCAGTGCTAGTTGTCCCAGCATAGCTGAGATGGTAATTAGATAGTTAATTATCACATTAGTGTAGAATGAACATTTCGAAAATATATCAAGATTGATCAAAGTGGTTTATTATCCGTGCTTTATTAATTGTTATTTTTTGGTTATAAGCAGTATTTGTTTGTTCTCAGGAAATTGCAAGGTGGTGTTTCCTTTTATTAAAAATGGTAAGCTATTCATTTTAAGTTCTAATATTATGGTTATATATAATTATTAATATTGTTTTTAATGTAAGGAAAAACTTATGTTGTATTTGTCGGACATCACCCGGGCATTTATGATTCGTGGATGGAGGCATCAAGTCAAGTTGATGGGTTTAGTGGCAACGTACATAAATCTTACAAAAGTAGAGAGGAGGCAGAAAAAGCTTATCAAACATATTTGGATAAGAAATGTGCACCAGTTTCTATTTCATCTGATGCAACTTCAAGTTCGACTTCGAGATCAAATCCAAATTCTGAACGGAGTCTTTCAAAGTCCGAAAAAAAAGTTTAAGGATACAATGAAATAGATTGTGCATCTTTTGGATTCTTTAGAAATTAGTGATAGTGATTAGGCTTGTTAAGTTATTTCAAGTTGAAGTTGAAACAATGTTGTTATTTGAACAATGGTTTTTCAGCATCTTGATTAAGTTATTAATTTGGTTTTTATTTTTCGAGTTTGTTAGTAGTCATTTAGCCACTGAATCTGATTTATGCTTCACGCGTTAATGGTTGTGCTTTACTTCATGGTATATCTAGTAAAATATTTACAAACATGGATAAGAGTGAATTATTTTCCTCTTGTCTCCACTTCTTATGCTCTCCCAATGCCATCTGATACTTCTTCCTCATTATCCTACTTGGGGTGATTCAAAGCCTAAAACAACTTGAATCCCAACAGCCAACAAGCTGGTAAAGGAGAGCGATAGATTGACACCAAACTAAAGATACCATTGAATCAACTGCAGTACCAGCAGGCCCAGCAACTTATTCAAATATAGCTTAGTTTCAAAACTTGTTTCAGGTAGGCTGTTTCCTATGAGGGATAGAAATGTGAGCAAGATTGTTCAAAATGGTTCTTTTGTGCTGTTTTTTTTCCTTTTTTTCCTTTTTTTTATTTTTCTCACCTTTTTGTACAAGAAAGTATGTTCAAGGTCAATTCACAAGAAGGTTAAATCATCAGGATGCTTACACAAGATTTCATCAGGAAAAGGATGTTCAAGGCACAAACACAAGATGTTTTCTTCAGAAGTATTTTCTTCTATTGATTCTCATGTGATTCTCAATGCAAACTGTAAAGAGTTCAACACAAGATGATATGGCAGCGTCTAGAACTCCAAAGGATAACTAGATGCAATATAAATTGGGGCTCAACTGAAGCTGACACAACTCCAACTTAGTGTTAGTTTACAAAGTGATGGATCTTGTAACACTTCCAGCAGAAGCATGGGTTGCTGTCCGGCTGATTCCATAGTTTTTCTCGAATCAAACCGTAACGAGTTCAATATGAGATGAACTCGCAATGTCTGAAACTTGGAGAGATAATTAGATGCAGAATCAAACGGTGCTCAGAATGGAGCCAACAAAACTCCAACTTAGAGTTAATTTATCAACTGATGGATGTCAACACTGCCAGCAGAAGCTTGGTTTGCTGCCCGGTTGCTTCCAAAGTTTTTTCGATTAGATTCTCTTGCAATTCTCGAACCAAACTGCAAAGAGTTGGAAGATATCACAATATCTTAGTCGGATGCAAAATAAATTGGTCAGCTGAAGCTAACATCAATCTAGACAAAGAAAATGCACCTGGATGGCCCTCTTTGGCATTGCAGCAGCTTGCTCTAATCCAAGCAACTGAGAAACCTTGAAGAGACAAAGCAACTAAATTCAGCACTCGACACATATTATGTCTATCTGCAACTGGTTACATTAATTTGACCATTGATCTTTGACATTATACATAAAAAAATTGTTTTTATCTGAATCATCCTACAGGAATTACAAGACAATTAGTATATACTTTGAGAAATCTACAACAATTAAATGAATTGTAAATTCCAATTGCGGGACAAACCTCTCTAAGGATCTTCTTGTCGCCTATCCCAACAGGTCTATCAAGGTCAGCAATATCCCACAGAGGGAACTCCAGTAGAGTTATAATAACATCCTCGTCGAGAAATGGGAATCTAGTCTGAAAACCGAAAAATGGTACAAGCAAAAAGGGTGCAATAGGAGGCTTAGTGTTAATGGAACAAAATGAAGAATACCTCCTTTCCTCGATCAGAAATGCATCTGTCATCCCTGCCCATATTCCTTTTCCAGATTCTCTGCACATCTAATCTCATTTCTTCATGAAGTGCAACCCAACTGAACTCACTAAAAATGAATTCCCCAAACTGTAACATTAACTATCTCACTACAAACTTTATTTTATCATAATTTTGTGACAATACTTTGGCAACTAGTGGTCTAGTGCAACACCATAAAATAATAGGAACTGTGAGGTGTTAGGCCACAGAAAAAAACATTAGAGAAAAAAACATCACAGGTAAATGATGATTATCAAGTTATGAGTGGACAAGGGATGTGCTTACGATTGTTCATAAGTATCCTGATGATCCAAGTACTGATCAATATAACATCTTCTCCTTAGATTATATAATGTGCATGATTGGTATCATTTCCTTTGTTTACATTCTTCTTGGCATCCTGTGCAAGCTCTGCTAGGAAGGCATCTGTTGCAGCATCAAACTTCTCTCTAGCATCTTTATCTACTAAATCCTCCAAATGAAACTATTAAAGACAACAAATAAAAAGTTCCAACTAATCAAATATAATCTATGAGCATGTGACATTCTGGTCCAAACTTCAAATGGTCAAATTATCATGACTTCAAGGCAAAATATTTATGACCTCTAATCCATAATGCTAGCAAATGGAGTTGCAGTCAAGAACAAGGCCAATTGTGTTGGATCGAGAAAACCGATAAAGGGGGGGTGAATATCGAAATCGTTCGAATTTTCGTAAAGAGCACGTACGCAGCGGAAATGAAAACAATCACAACACAAAGACACAGTCGATTTACTTGGTTCGGAGCCTGTGTCGACTCCTACTCCAAGGTCCACGGTCGTTGACCGTTTACTTTGGGCAATTCTATATACGCGCAAAACAGTTTACAATAATTTATTACAAATAAGTGCACTAACAATAATAATAAAAAAATTCGATCTTCGTTACCGACGTCCGGAGTGGATAGACTCTTTCGGGGCAGCGGGACGTAGTCGGCTCGAGTTGGAGTGTTTCCGGAGCAAGGCACGAGCGTAGAAGATCTTTGGGGCGTTGAGAGAACTGATGCTTGAAGCCTTGGTCGAGGGCTCTTTATATAGGGCCTGGGGGCGCCCGGGATGTCGGGGGCGCCCCCCACGTGGCCTCTGATCCGCATAGCTCTCGGTCGCGTCTGATCCTCTGGATCCGCTTTGACCAGGGCGCCCGGAGCGCTCGGGGTGCCCGGGTTGACCGGGTCAAATCTTATCTTCTGGCTTCGAAGGCTTTTGGTTCGAGGTATGCGCATGGGGGCGCCCGGGAGCACGGGGGCGCCCCGCTCAGCAACTGTTCGAACCCTTTTTACTTTGTTTTGTTTTGTATGCACCTTGGGGGCGCCCGGGACACTCCGGGCGCCCTACTCAGCCCTTGCCTCTCTCCTTTGAGGCTTTCTGAGCTGCAGACACACGTTCCTTCGGTCCTGCATCCAGGGTTAGTCCAAAACACAACAATATATTAAGTTATTAGATTATACAGCCTTAGCTGTCTTGGTTCGGACTTTGGATCTCTAAAATGGAACCCTAGGTCGAACCGACGCCTACTGTTCCCTCGACGGGGAACGCGTCCTCACCTACTCCTCTCGGGAGAATTTACCTGATGCCAACCGTTCCTCTGGTTGGACTTTTGCCTGACGGTCCTTTGTCAGGTCTTGGATGCCGAGCTGTCCTTCGCTCGGTGCCTAGCATTCCTTCGCTAGGGCTTTGTATCCTAGCAGCCCTTCGCTAGGTGCCCAGCAGCCCTTCGCCAGGTCTTTGATGACCAGCAGCCCTTCGCTAGTTGCCTAGCAGTCCTTCGCTAGGACTTGATGACTAGCAGCCCTTCGCTAGTTGCCTAGCAGTCCTTCGCTAGGGCTTTGCATCCTGGCATTCCTTCGCCAGGTGCCTAGCAGTCCTTCGCTAGGGCTTTTTCTGCACACTCAGTGAACAACGTTAGATCACAAATAGTACTTAACTTTGAATCCTTTGCCAATATCAAAACAAGGTTCGATATGGTGCTTTCTGCACCAACAATCTCCCCCTTTTTGATTTATGGCAACACAATTCAAAGTTAAGTAAAAACTTATAATATTTAATAATAGAAGATAAAAACACAATGAAGTATGAACGGAGTATGGACAGAATAGATTTAAAAAAAAATCTCTTTATTTCTCATACTCCCCCTAAAATCCTGAATTCTTATGTTAAAACACTTACTTTGACCTTTCCTCCCCCTTTGACATATATCAAAAAACAAACATGGGTGAACAATGTATCTAACAGGGATTTTTGAGTTTTCCTAAGTGCTTCATGTCTTTTACTTACAAGGCTTTAAAAAAAATTTACTTAGGCAAAATTTTGAAGCTAGATTTCCTTTAAACAAAGTTTCAAATTTTGAGAATTGGGAATAAATTTGTTTACTAAGGAAAATTTTACTTAGGAGAAAAATATGTACTCAAAAAATCTTGAAAACACTTAGAAAGATTTCGAAATTTTTGAATCACTTTTTGAAAAAGAGTTAAAAATTAAAAAATTTCCTTTCTCTTCCCCTTAATGTGAAATTCTTGAAAAGGAATTGAACGAAATAATGTCAAGAGTTATGATAATTTCAAAGTAACAAAATTTTGAAAGACTGAAAAATTTATGCTCAAAATCATAATTGGAGTCAAGTGTATGTGATAAGCAATAAGTTTACTTGTTCTGAATATTTTAAAAAAATGCACAAAAATGCAAGTACTTTATTGAGCATTTTGAAAGATATAAGTATTTTGAAAGATATTATGAATTTGAAAAACATAAGTACTTTTAAAATATTAAAAAATTACTTGACTTATCTTTTTGAAAGTGCTTACACATAATCTTCTACTTGCTTTGGTTTCTTTTCCAGTCTGACACAATCCTAGGAAACCTTGTTAACTACAAGGAAATTTCCTTAAGTGTCCTGGAAATTTTCCAACTCAAGTAAATATTATTTCCAAAAGAATTTTGATAAGCCAAAATGATAGTATTTTGAAAATATATGCAAGTACATTTTGAAAAATATATGAACTTTGGAGGCACAATATTTTACTAGACTTGGTTTATTTTCCAGTCTAACACAATCCTAGGAAGCCTTGTTAACTACAAGGACCTTTCCTAAGTGTCCTGAAAATTTTTCAACCCAAGTAAATATTATTTAAAAAGGTATTTCAAAAATAATTTTATAAGCCACAAAAACATTTTAAAATAATATTATTTTGTAAGACAAATGTTTTCGACACAATTTTAAAAATATAGTGTATGAAAATATATTATTTAGAAATGTTTAATAACTCTTTTAATTTGACCTCCCCCTAAACTTAATACAGTCCTTGGAAGCTTGTTGACCACAAGTATTCTTCCTCTGAGTTCTTAGGGTTCGATTCATATCAAAAGAATTATTTAATAATTTCAAAGATAATTGCCAAAGAAAATACTTGTTAGAAATAATTTCATTTGATTTAGACTCCTCCTAAATTTGACACATCCTCGGAGTCCTTGTAGATCATTATGTAGACCTTCCTTTGTGTCTTTAAGGTTTACTAAAATCAAAAGAATAGTTTTGAATACTAGCATGGTAATATAATTTTAGAAAATTCAATTTGAGTAGAAACCCTGTTTTCAAAAAAAAATATTTTGAAATAATAATGATTTTGTAAAGCACAATTTTCAAAAGATACAGTGATTATTTGAAAACATAGTATTTTGTTTTAATGATTTGAAGCATAATTTCATTCTCCTATTTGAAAAAGTGAATATAGAGAACTGAAAAGGAGAAATGATTTCAAAAAAGAAGATTTTTTTTTAAGTCCAAAAAAAATATAAATATCTAAGTCCAGATTGCAAAAAAATATCCTAAGTAATCCCCAAGGTGACTTTTTGTCATACTTATTTTTCAAGAATAAGTTGATTGTTTGAAAGAAATATTTGTATAATGGTAAAGGAAAGAAATAAATGTTAAGAAATATATTTCAGGATAGTGAATAAAAAAAACTTGATTTTAATTATGATGATTTAAAACATTAACTCTTAGTTAAAAATTTAACTTTGATTTAATTGAATTGATTTGAATTTGATTTAATTGAATTATTTTGAATTGAATTGATTTAATTAAGATTTAATTAATTTAATTGATGTAATTAAGATTTAATTGAATTTAATTGACTTGATTTTGATTTAATTGAATTTGATTTTGTTTTAATTGAATTTAATTAATTTAATTAAGATTTAATTGAATTTAATTGATGTAATTAAGATTTAATTAATTTAATTGATGTAATTATGATTTAATTAATTTAATTGATGTAATTATGATTTAATTAATTTAATTGATGTAATTAAGATTTAATTAATTTAATTGATGTAATTAAGATTTAATTAATTTAATTGATTTAATTAAGATTTAATTAATTTAATTGATTTAATTAAGATTTAATTAATTTAATTGATTTAATTATGATTTAATTAATTGGATTGTATTCAACTTTTATGTCCTAAGCATCTTACCCATTTCTAAGTGACAAAACAGGATATCCTTAACTGTTTTGTGAGATGCATTAAATTTTATCTTTTAATTAAAATTAAAAGCTATAATTTGATTGAAGCTTGTGTTAGATTCAAGTTTAACAAATGAGAATTTGAAAGTAAGTTTCGATAATCGGCTTCCAGGTCTTGGCGAGGCACAGAGGCCTTCTTTGGCCGTAGCCTTATTGGATCAACAACCCTTTCCTAGACAAAGCCTTTTAAAGAAATTTTATTTTCAAATTGCTTTCTGAGAAACTTTGGTCTAACTAGCTTAGGATTCGGAGAGGTAGCTTCGGCTAGTTCCACCGGAATAAAAAGACCAAATAGGGTACTCCTTACTCTACTTGACTCCTTAGTCAGGTTTCCCTAACGTACTATCATCAAACCTTATCCTAATACTAGGTTTTTCAAGTTTCAATTAATCAGGTCCTTAACCATTTCTAGTTCTAAGAAATAAAATAAAATAAAATAAAAGGCAGCACTCAATTAAAGCAAACAAGAAAAAATTGATCTAAGTTATATCATAATCGAAATAAAACTCTGAATTTTCAAAAATAGCATAGTTGTGAATTAAGTTTTCTAACGTATTAATCTTAACTAATTTATATGAATTAATTATGTTCTTTGAAATAAATATTAGATTTTCAAATATTAAAAACTTACCTTTTCCGATCGTTTGTCTAGTATTCTTGTGATGATCACGAGCTAATCGGACCAGTGTGGGTCGATCTTCTTCATTGTCTTCTGATTTCGAGTCTGAGTCAGACTCGGGTACAGGTTGAAGCTTCTTCTTTGGAGTTTTCCCTGCACTTGAAATTATACCTTCCTCGACCATTATAGTATCAGTCTGATTATATAATTGTAATTTTGGAACAAATTCAAAATTGGTTACCATTTGTGTCTCAGTCACTTTGTCTTTTGACTCTGGCTCGAATTCGCAGTCAAGTATGGATTCTATCTCATCTTCTGATTCAGAGTCAACTTTGAAGTCGGGTGCTGACTCTTCGTGTAGGTTGATTAGCTTCTCCCACATCTCTTTGGCACAGTTGAAGGATCCGACCCGCTTCAATTCTTCATTGGTTAGGCCACATTGCAGGATTGCAGTCGCCTTTGCATCTGCCTCAATCTTCCTCACAGTTGGTTCGTCCAGTTTATCCCAGGCGATCGACTTTCCATTTTCTGTAGGTACTGAAAACCCTGTTTGGATTATCATCCATAAATCCAGATGGGCCTTTAGGTGGGATTCCATTAGACCCTTCCAGGTTCTGAAGTTCTCGCCACAGAATAGGGGTGGTCGGACACTATTCCACTCTTGGTTGGCCATTTAGATTATACCTTGTACACAAAAAGAGAAAATAGAAATGTACCAAGACTTGGTCTTGGATTAGTAGTGTGGGAGAAGAAAAAAAAATAGCCAAAAAAAATTGCACGAATTTCGAGGTGAAATAATAATAAAATAATAAAAACAATTTATGATAAATTTTTGAGAATGATGATTTTGTCAATTCTGATTAATAATGAAAAAGTAAGATTTTAATGCTTGGGAAAAATTTTGCTCGAATTAAAGTAGCACGAATTTCGAGAAAAATATTAAAATAATAATAAAAAAATTTATGACAAATTTTCAAAAATTGTTTATTTTATCAATTCAGACTTATGGTGAAAATATGAAAATTCAAAATTGAGTGTTGTTGCACCACCTCGATTAAAGAAAAAGAAAAGAAATAAAATAAAAAATTCGTAAATTCGAAAAAAACTTTCAAACTGGTGGTTGCACCAAGTTTGAACTACCCCGCTCTGATACCACTTGTTGGATCGAGAAAACCGATAGAGGGGGGGGGTGAATATCAAAAATCGTTCGGATTTTCGTAAAGAGCACGTACGCAGCGGAAATGAAAACAATCACAGCACAAAGACACAGTTGATTTACTTGGTTCGGAGCCTGTGTCGACTCCTACTCCAAGGCCCACGGTCGTTGACCGTTTACTTTGGGCAATTCTATATACGCGCAAAACAGTTTACAATAATTTATTACAAATAAGTGCACTAACAATAATAATAAAAAAATTTGATCTTCGTTACCGACGTCCAGAGTGGATAGACTCTTTCGGGGCAGCGGGACGTCGTCGGCTCGAGTTGGAGTGTTTCCGGAGCAAGGCACGAGCGTAGAAGATCTTTGGGGCGTTGAGAGAACTGATGCTTTGAAGCCTTGGTCGAGGGCTCTTTATATAGGGCCTGGGGGCGCCCGGGATGTCGGGGGCGCCCCCCCACGTGGCCTCTGATCCGCAGAGCTCTCGGTCGCGTCTGATCCTCTGGATCCGCTTTGACCGGGGCACCCGGAGCGCTCGGGGCGCCCGGGTTGACCGGGTCAAATCTTATCTTTTGGCTTCGAAGGCTTTTGGTTCGAGGTATGCGCATGGGGGCGCCCGGGACGCTGGGGGCGCCCGGGAGCACGGGGGCGCCCCGCTCAGCAACTGTTCGAACCCTTTTTACTTTGTTTTGTTTTGTATGCACCTTGGGGGCGCCCGGGACACTCCGGGCGCCCTACTCAGCCCTTGCCTCTCTCCTTTGAGGCTTTCTGAGCTGCAGACACACGTTCCTTCGGTCCTGCATCCAGGGTTAGTCCAAAACACAACAATATATTAAGTTATTAGATTATACAGCCTTAGCTGTCTTGGTTCTGACTTTGGATCTCCAAAATGGAACCCTAGGTCGAACCGACGCCTACTGTTCCCTCGACGGGGAACGCGTCCTCACCTACTCCTCTCGGGAGAATTTACCTGATGCCAACCGTTCCTCTGGTTGGACTTTTGCCTGACGGTCCTTTGTCAGGTCTTGGATGCCGAGCTGTCCTTCGCTCGGTGCCTAGCATTCCTTCGCTAGGGCTTTGTATCCTAGCAGCCCTTCGCTAGGTGCCCAGCAGCCCTTCGCCAGGTCTTTGATGACTAGCAGCCCTTCGCCAGGTCTTTGATGACTAGCAGCCCTTCGCTAGTTGCCTAGCAGTCCTTCGCTAGGACTTGATGACTAGCAGCCCTTCGCTAGTTGCCTAGCAGTCCTTCGCTAGGGCTTTGTATCCTGACATTCCTTCTCCAGATGCCTAGCAGTCCTTCGCTAGGGCTTTTTCTGCACACTCAGTGAACAACGTTAGATCACAAATAGTACTTAACTTTGAATCCTTTGCCAATATCAAAATAAGGTTCGATATGGTGCTTTCTGCACCAACAAATTGGAGACTTGAGAAGGGACCTTTGGGAAGCACCATTGAACATAAAACCACCTGCATTGCTTTAGAAAGGCCACTTGGAAGAGCTGAGGTTCAAAACCAAAATACACAAGCAATAATACAGCACAACCAAAATTACCGATCAGAGATCCTGTAAGACTCATTAACCCAAATGACAATAGATTAACCAAAATTACTGATCAACAGTTTACTCTAAAACAGTTTTCAAATTCAACAGTTTACTCTAAAACAAACATCATATCGAAAACATCGAATACAATCTGAACAGCTAAAGACAGATGTCCATATACAGAAGCAGATACTATCAAATCAATCCACCATGATATCAATCGAAGAATCCTAGCGTATGTTACTAGAACCTGCAACATTAAAGCCAATTATTGGTTGTATTTTCTCAATGAAACACTATAATTTAATAAATTTAAACTATGACAATACCTGCTATAGATGACAAATCTGGTTCATATGTGTCAGCACTGTTATAATTATTATCTTCAATTGATCTGATGATTAACACATTAACATATTTACAAAATGTAATCAAATAAGTTTGTATATGCAAGTAAAATTAAAATAAATATGAATTCTTATTGGGCATATACTTTTGCTGCAAATTTGGACAATTGCACTTGTCATGTGACACTCCTCGATGCCCACATCCATGACATAACCTAGAATTTGAGCTTGATTTCTCCTTCGATGATTTCATTCTCTTCCCACATCCCTTTGTTTTGACCGAAGAAGGATCAAGAATACCAAGGCCCTCATCTATGGATTTCCTCCTTTGACTTTTATCACTGCATGTTGGACTAATGTTCATCTCTTAAAGTTTCTTATGCATACAATCAAATTGCTCATCCAAGAAGGTTGTCCCCTCATTTGTCAAAGATGCATGATCAACTAATACTGAAGCTTTATAGGATAACCTCGAGTGTCTTGACATCAACAACTTTTCTGGATCTGTATCATTGATGAAATATTGCTCTCTCAAAGCATATGTTGCTCCAACTTTTGCATTACGTGTCCATCGTTTGAGTATATATGTATCAGGCAAATGAAAGACTTGGTTGAGGCGGAAAAAAGCTAACATATGCCTGCATGGAATCCCCTCAAAATCAAATTTCGTACAGCCACACGAAATGAAATCCTTTTGTTTGTCATGTGTGAGCACCCTTGGTTTGGAGGAAGAAGAACTATCAAATTTCATCACATGATAAACCACTGAGTCAACTCCTGTAAATATTGATTGCACATAATAGCCATGACTCTCACTCATTTCACTTTGAAATTCCAGCCATTTCTTTTTTGTGTATATCTTAACCATTTGAGTTTCCATTGGAAAAATTGTCTGAATTTTAGGAATCTCATTCATATCAATATGATCCGCAACTAATTCATTGTGTCTTTGATGTCTCAGCGCTCTATTAAACCGAGTGATAAAATCCATCAATGAATTCTTATTAATTTGAGACATATTTCTTAAAAAATGCATGTGAGCCTTCAGATCTTTGGCTGCTACTCATTCCAGCACAAAATACACTGCTAAAATATGCTGGCACCCATCTGTGTCGCAATTCATACATTAAGGACAACCAATCATTGTTCTCCAATTTAGCACACTTAATAGTCTCTTCCCATGACTTCTCAAAATCAGCAGGTGTTGTAGAATTGGCAATGACATTCTTTATGCTTTGGTAGTGGTCTCGAAAAGTCAAAGGAGGTAATTTTTTCGGGAATTTATTCAGTATGTGCCACAAACAATATCGATGCACTGTTTGAGGGAATACATGTGCAATGGTTTTTGTCATAGCAGGATCCTGATCAGTGATTATAACATTTGGTGCTCCTTTAGGCATGACTTCTATGAACTTGTTAAGCAACCAAGCAAATGAATCAGTTTTCTCGTCACTTAGAAACCCGCAGGCAAAAACAATAGTCTGATGATGATTATTAACTCCCACAAATGGTGCAAAAATTAATCCATATTTATTGGTGTTATATGTCGTATCAAATACAACAATATCGCCAAATACGCTGTATGCCCTCCTTGATATATGATCTGCCCAAAAACATCTACTAAATCTGTTATCCAAATCAGTCTCATAATCAAAGAAAAAATCTAAATTCTTCTCTTGTTCATATGTGAAAAACTCAATGAGTGTTTCGGCATCAATACCCTTTTGTTCTTCCCTTAAATTTCTTTCAAAATTTCTAATATCTCTTTCTGTGCTGCCTACCCCCTTAGGACCCCCAGACTCTATCTCCAACAATCTCATTTGTTGATAAGTTGGTACATTTGCCTCAGAAAACTGTTTTGCCAATGTTTTCTTTGTTACCGAAACATTACGATGTAAGCGTAGTAAATGTACTTTTGATGGAGTCGAGAGTGGATGATTATGGGGCTCTGTGAAGTTACTGACAATCCAATTATGCCCAGTCTGTTTCTTGATAAATGTAATATTTGACTTGCAACCTGTTCTAACTGTGCCACGTGCTCTTTCCCTTGTTAGTTGATCAACTTGTGAATGTTTCATCCGAAGATCTGCATGGCCTTCTTTAAAGCATACCATTTGTTTCCACGTGATTTCATTTGTTATCTTATTTTTCTTGCTCGTGTGCATCCTTGAACTAAATCCGGCTTCCCGTGCATATTCGTTATAGAATGCATATGCCTCCTCTAGTGATGAAAATTCCATTCCGATTTTTGACTTTCGATCTTCTATAACTTGTGGAATGTATTCTTGATCGTCAACTATATTTCCTTCCATTTCTGGGCGTCCCCACATAATATTAGATAATAGATAAGCAATTTGATGAACATGAATAAGCAAAGATTCATTAAAAGCAAAGATTCATTAAAACAGCTTGACCAACTAATAAAAGTTTGTTTCAGCAACATGTCTGGCATTGTCTATTATCTTTCAAAAAGCAAATGTCTTGAAGTATCCAAATACTTAACAAAATGCAAGATAAAAACTGTGCACTACCACGCTGGTTTGTCAACTCATCAGAGAGTTGCTGCTCAGAGGTAAAATTAGCAAACATGCATTATTTTCAGCAACATGCATTATTTTCTACCAGAATATAATCTGGAAGGGCTGGAAGAGATAATCTTCTAGCAACATGCATTATTTTCTATCAAAAGAAAGACTTCAGTGGTATACTGTGAAGGTTCTAAAAGAGAGAGGTTTAAGACATTAATGAATCAAGCAAAGAAAACATGCATTTGCTTACACTAGTTACATCATAGAATTTGTCTAAGGTTATAGGAAGCGTTTGAGTTTCAAGGCACTTCCAATTATAACACTAAAGCTAATGACTCTTCATTTTGACAATGCATAGCTAATATGACTTATTTACTAATGAGCTAGCCCCTTCAACCTTCATTTACTAGTATTACACGAACAATTCATGTAGAGTAAGCAAATTATTCATGCAAATATAATAATTAGCATCATTAGTGTTGAATATAATGTTATATTGCAAAAAAAAAAAAGCAGCCGAAAGAGGTCTACAACCAGCAAGGCAGCACGAGTAGGCACAAAATCGCACAAAACAGCAAGCTCTAGGGTTTTCGATGAAGACAGGGGAAGAAGTAGGGAGCACGATGAAGGTAGGCCGAAGCAGAATAAGCGAGAAATTTACCTTGTGAAGAGGTTCGGCGCAGGCGGCAACGAGGAGGGAGGGCTCGGGGACGCGAGAGACCAGAGAGATCGGCGCAGGAGAAGCTCAGCTGCGGTTGAGAGAGAGAGAGAGATCGACGCAGGGGAAGCCGGCAACGAGGAGGAACACAGGGGGATTTGTAGTCGCGAAAATGATGTCGCGAGGAGAAACGCCGAGGATCGCCGCGAGGAGGAACGCAGGGGGAGCTGCGGACGCCGAGGATCGCCGCGAGGAGGGTTAAGGTTCGCTGCGAGAGAGGGAGGCGACGCGGTGGGGGATCGCCGAGAGAGGGGCAGGGGCAGGCGCGAGAGAGGGAGTTGCGCGAGGTTCGCGAGAGTGCTTAGGGTTCGCATGTTCGGGCGGGCGCGAGGATCTTTTGTGCGAAAATGAAACCGCGGCTTCCTGCACGAAGACGTCGCGACGCCACGCTGGCTTCCGGCCACGAAGACGCGATGCGCTACGCGTGATGCCACGCAGCGTCGTCCACATCCGGTCCGCAGAAGTGATCCGCAGCAAATCACTTCTGTATATATATATATATATATATATATATATATATATATATATATATATATATATATATATATATATATATATATATATATATATATATATATATATATATAGGGATTTGTTCCCCCGCGGACCAAATCTTGCGGACTGCCTGCGGACCGCCTGCGTGGCACGCGCAGACGAAGGCGATCGATCACACGCTCCTACCTTCCCTTCGCCTCAAGAAACCGCCTCCGATCACATACTCTCCCCCGATCGATCGGCAGGCTCTCAATCATACGCTCCTCGCCGGAATCAACTTCCTCGGCGTCCTCCTCTCCACCCCGACTCCTGCATGTAGCTCCGTCAGTGGCCCATGCTCGTCCTCGGCATCACCCTCGTCGCCGTCGCCCTCGCCGGCTTCGTCGACGCCTTCTGGCGCATCCCGCACCTCCTCCTCCTCCACCTCGCCGCCATGCTCCTGCTCTTCCTCGGCATCGCCGTCCTCGCCGGCTTCATCGGCACCTTCTAGTGCATCTCGCGCCTCCTCCTCCTCCACCTCGCCGCCATGCTCCTCCTCGTTCTCGGCATCGCCCTCCTCGCCGTCGCCCTCACCGACTTCGTCGACACCTTCTGGCGCATCCGACACCTCCTCCTCCTCCACCTCGCCGCCATGCTCCTCCTCGTCCTCGCGCTCGCAGGGCTCGTGATCTTCATCTACGCCGTCACCGCCAACAGCTCGGCCCATCCGGCCACCAACAGGGCCTACTCGGATACGAGTTGGAGGAGTACTCCGGCTAGCTCCGGCGGAGAGTGGAGGGGCGACACAGGTGGGAGCGCATCCGCTGGTGCTTGAGCTCCACCAGCGCGTGCGCAGATTTGAACCAGACGTATCGGTCGGCCGAGGATTTCTTCGCCGCGAGGCTCACCCCTCTGCCGACATCGATTGCGCCCTGTGGAGCAACGACCAGACGGCGCTCTGCTACGCCTGCTCATCCTGCAAGGCCGGGATGCTAGCCAACCTGCACCGGGAGTGGAGGAAGGCGGGCGTGGTGCTGGTGATCGCGCTCGTCGTGCTCGCCATCGTCTACGCCAATTTTAGTAAATTATAAATAGATTTGCTACGAAATTTCTAATATGTCTCATTTAAAGAAAATAATACATGCAAAAAAAAATTAAAAGGGAATTTAAAATCAATTAAAAATGGAGTGTATAAATATTTTTTAAACTAAAATAAATACGGAATAAGAGGTTAAAAATTTGAAACGGTTATACTAAAAATTTTGGAATAATTTTTTATTTGCAGCTTGTCGGCTTATAGTCACCCTCTCTTCGAGCACGCGAATCCAACCAAGGTCGTCGACTTGTAGTGTAAAATACGGGTAAAAAAATAAAAATAAAATAATAATAGTAAATAAATGTATAGAATAAAATAATATATAAATATATATACAGAGGACTATATATATATAAATTTATGTACAATTACCATAAATAGGAGGTTAAAAATTAGAAACATTTGTATGGAAGATTTTAGAATAATTTTTCTGAATTTTTGAAAATATTTATCAGGAAAATTGGTCACGCGGTGACCAATTATAAATTATTTAATAAAAATTTTGATTTTTGGAATATATATATATATATATATATATATATATATATATATATATATATATATATATATATATGTGTGTGTGTGTGTGTGTGTGTGTGTGTGTGTGTGTGTGTGTTTATGTAAATAATGAAAAATTTAAATTAGGTTTATAAACCCCGTGCCCTAACCCTCCCCTCCGCCGAACCCGACCTTTCGTTTTCCCCTCATCTGAAGTTGTTTTCTCCCTCTCGCCTGACGCCCTTGAGCTCCGCCCGACGCCACACTCTTCGAGCACGCGGAGCAAGCCACAGGAGCGCCCTCTCCGAGCTCTAGCAACACACGCGAAGCCCTTCCCTTGCTCTCGATCGCAGCGAGTACGAGCCGACTTTCCCTCTTCTTCTCCTTTTCCTCCTCGTTGCAACCACCCCCTAAGCCACCGCTGACGGCAGGTTTTCCATGTAGCATACTCTAGCACAATTTTATGCTTCTTTCTTTCCATTATAAGTCATTCTTACATGTAGCATGCCATACCTAAATATGGCATTACTTGATTGCTGTAAAATTTCCATGAGTATTCCATTGACTGACCCTTTGCATTAATGTCATGTTTTATCCACAATTTCATATATCAGTTTTTATTTTGCTATCTAAAAAATTCTAATTTCTGAAAATTTTATCCACAATTTCAGATTCAAATTTAATTGAATCATTCTCTCATCAACTAAAACCATATCATTGCAAATTACATACACCAAAGATGTTAAATATAAGTAGCATAGACTATCGTGTAATATTTTTATCATTCAAACTCACAGATCATGCAAATTTTCATGATCAACATCTCTTCTGTTACCCTTTATGTGTCAAATTGTTTCTTTATTATGTTACTTTTGAGGTAAAATTTTGTTGTATGGTTATTTTTCTTTTGTTTTTTCCATTCAATGTTGCTATTTGTCCAAAAAAAAGGTGGAACCGCCACCTTAACGGCCCCCTGGTCCCGGCCCCATAGGTTTCCAGAGGGAGGCAAACCACGGCTATCACTGGTGCGGTGAGGCACCTGGGGTCGAGGGAATTAATGCCAGCAGACCAGGGTTTTATCCCCGTGTGTAACTGGCGACCCTCGAACCTGTGACCTCGACCAAATCGGCCAGGCGCCTTACCATCCGATCCAGCCCGTGGGGGCTCAATGTTGCTATTTGTGGTTGTACCATATGTAGTCAACTTCTTCAACTGATAGGTTTGGAATTGAAGTGATGGCTACTGTTATAAGTTGGACCAAAACTTTGTGTGCAAACATTTCTCAGTCACATAAATCAAAAGGCAGTAGCAACTCTGGACGTGATCCTGATAGCATCTCTAAAGATCTGTCTAGCTGGGGTGTTCTTGATATTGGAACTGGGAATGGCCTGCTTCTGCAAGAGTTAGCAAAACAAGGGTACTATATTCAATACTTGTTCACCTTGCATTACTTCAAAATATTGGTAAAGTGTATTCGAAAGTTATTTAAACAACATGTTTCACTTCAGTGGTTTATAACTATGAAGTTTTTAAACTTTATTGTTGATCCTCATCAATTATCACCACAAAAATTGTGTTTATTGCTATCAACTACACTAATGCATACAAGGCACTAGGGAATGCCACTAGGAGGACTAAGGAAACTGCAAATCAATGTCTTTAACCATAAGGAATTTGATGGCATGATGCATTGAGCATTTGCCTGGAGTTTATTATATTTGTATACTTAGTACCACATCTGTCCTAAGGCAAAACTATACCAATTTCATAAATAAACATGATGCACATATAGATCAGGTTGTTGCCTCTGTTGGAAATTCTTTTTTGGCGAGGTGTTTTTAATTAAATTTTCTCATAGAACTTAGTAGTATGTGCCATCTATGTGATTTTTGTTAATAATATTTATAGTAGACTCTTGGTAGTATTTTATGCCAATTGTTATTCATGACGATAGCAATTCTGATGATGATGTTAATCAGGAGGATTGTTTTTAAATGTAATTGATAATACTTTGCTACAATCTAATGTTTTTATTATCTGCATATTTTTTTTATTATTAACCTATTATTGTTTTGCATTTATTGTAAGATTTTATTATATTTGTTTTGTTTCTGTAACTATTTTGATAATTTTTACTTTGTTGTATAGATCACACTCTTACAAGTATGATTTTTTTTTTTTATGTATATGGTGTTTCAGGATGAAATTAAAAAACACATACCTGAGCGTGAGACCTCCCAAGTATCTCAAAGCAAACAAGGTTGCACATTTTGGAAGGATGACTTGCTTTCAAAAGTACAAGGACCTGAAAATGAAAAGAGGGGGCGCGTGCGTTGTTTGGGCAAGATTCCACTAGCTAAAAAGTCAAAAACTTCATCATCTACAGACGCAGATTTGCGTGAAGAAGTTAAGCAGATTAAGGGGTTGTTGATAAATGTGCTAAAATTATTACAAAGTCGTTTGCCAGAAGAAGATGTGCAAAATATCTTACAACTTGCAGCAGAACAGGTATGTTAAGACCTATAATTGTGTGTTTAAAATGTACTAGGAATTTAGTTTTTTTTGACAAAACTTATGAAATTTTTTTAAGGATGGGTTTTTTTGTGCTATATTGTTATTGTGAAAGTCTATTTATTGGTACTAACTTTGTGACACATACTATTTTATGCTATCACACATATTTAAAATTTGCATATTTTTTTAATAGGTTCCAGATGCTTCAAGTAAACCAAATGATCAAAGCAATTCAAGATCTCAAAGTGTCAATGATGAAGATCATGAATATAGTATGTACTTAATTTTATTAATTTTCATTAAGATTGATGTTAATTTTGTTAAATATATATACTAATATTAATGTTTTATTGTAATTTAATTTATAGTTGGTAACTAGAAGCGAAGGTGTTCATCTTTATTAATCGTTGGTGATTCATGTCTATCATGTTTTAGAATTGTATTTTATCGTCTATGAGAGTATAACATGTACTTCAACTAGATTTTCTTGATTCCATTTATTTGTAATATTGATACCTATTACATTAGAACTTGTTTTACTTTTAATAAATTGAAGCCCTTTTTTAATATGATTGTTGTTCTTATATATATAAATTTAAATATATAAATTAAATTCTAAATTATAATTTTTTGTATCCATAATAAAAAATCATTATATGTTATATCGACGGAAAATTTAAATTTAACAAAAGTGTGGCTATAATTTATACCCACAAATTTAAAAATCATATCGCTATAAGCTATACCCACGGAAAAAAAGACTTTTGCACTAAAGTATATAATGATAGAATTATTTTTGTGGGTAATTATTTGGTGATTATTTATGATGGTTTTTAGTTCTGTCACTAAAACCTCTAAGGTGTGTTTGGTTCAAATTATCAGATATAACCTTAGTTATGTGATTACCAAGTAATCACATAGCGAAGATAATGGAGAATGAAACATAATTTGAAGTTGTTTGGTTCAATTTAGGTAATCAAATAAAATCTTATTTGTTTGGAGGTAATAGTCTATGACATAATACAATATTCTACTGTATTACCCTTTAGTTAAATTTAAGTATAATAATATTATATGCTTATACATTTAAAATAAAACGTAAGATGATATTATATACATGTATGTATCCTTGGTTATCAGCCGCGAATAATGGTCGGCCAGCGGCGGTGGTCGTCGGCCGTCGTTGCCGGTCGCCGGTCGTCGGTCGCCGGTCGAGGGCGACTGTCGCCGGTCTCGGGCGACTGTCGCCGGCCGCGGGGGACGGTCTTCGATCGTTGGTCGAGGTGACGGACGGTCGCCGGTCGCGGCGACGGACGGACGTCGGTCGCGTCGATGGACGGTCGCCGGTCGCAGCGACGGATGGTCATCGGTCGTCGGTCGCTGGTGTCGGTCGCCGGTCGCAGGCGATGGTCGCCGGTCGCCGTCGGCAGTCGCCGGTCGCCGTCGGCAGTCGCCGGTCGCCCGCTATCAATGTCGGTAGTTGCACGCGAATAATGCCTCTTTTGCTAAAGGTAAATATTGAAGGATAATTTTGGAAAAGTAAGTTTCATAACCTAGGAATCAATAAAAACCTTACTTTCCTAAGGTTTTTCGATTCCGGATTGCATGCCCCTTTTGCTGACGTGTCGGGATCGATCATTACTTGGGAATCGTTAATTATCTAAACCAAACAAGATTTTGGTTGATAACCTTGGATGGATAACCAAGGTTATCATGGATAACCCTCAACCAAACACACCACTAGTGATACAATCAGGGTCGACTCAAGCCTATTTAAGGCCCTAGGCGAAAAATAGATCATTAACATTATTTTAAAAAAATTCTACTCGTCCTTTTTATTTAGACTTGCAACTGTCAACCGACTTGGTCGAAAACAAATGTATTCATAATTATTTAAAAAATAAGAAAGATAAAAAAATATGTCTAATTATTCAAATGAAAGATGAAAATAAAACTCTTATAAACAGGAATAAATGGAATTGGATATTATATAATAGAAAAAAAATCATGTTTCTATCCTCAACTCATCATCATCGTAAACCAAAATATATAAATAAATAATATATTTATGAAATGACACAACTAAGACTACGTTTGGTAGGGGGTAATGTAATCCGGTCTGTAATATAATCAAGTTTGTAATGTAATGTAATGTAATCTTGATTACATTGTTATGTTTGGTAATGAGTTATATGTAATCTTTGATAACCATTACAAGTTGGATTCTTTTGTTTGGTAAGGGGCAATTCATCCTGTAATGTAATCAAGATTGACGACCGACAACCGTCGCCGGGCGGCCGGTGACCATTGACCGGCAGGCGAACACCGACGACCGTCGTCGGCCGGCGGCGGCGGCGGGCGCCGGCGGTCGTCGGTCGACGCCGGCGGTCGTCGTTCGACGCTGGTCGTCGGCCGCCGGCGGTTGTCGGCCGTCGGCGGTCGTCGGCCGCCGGTGGTCGTCAGCCGCCGGCCGCCGGCCGCCGGCAGTCGTCGGCCGCCGGCCGGCCGGCTGCGGTGGTCGCCGGCGGCCGGCGGCGGCGGCGGTGGCCGTCGGCGGCCGGCCGGCGGCGGCGGCGGTCGTCGGCGGCCGGCCGGCGGCGACCAACGACTGTCACCGCCCAACTGACGACTTTATAAGCTGTAATGTAATCCAGATTACGGAGGTTTTGGTTTGTAATCCAGATTACAAATCATCAACCTCTTTTGTAATCGAGATTACATTACATTACAATCTTAAAGCGATTCCAAACGAAGGAATCCAACTTGTAATGTAATCTTGATTACATTACAGGGTAGATTACACCCTACCAAACACAGCCTAAATGTAATCCTTAGAAAATAAAAATCATAACGAGATTAAATCAGTCATGATCATTTATTAAGAATTAAATAAGTCATTTTAGGCACAGAACAAAAGAAAAAAATAAATCATATTTTTTATTAACTAAACCAAAATAGTTGTAAATGATGGAATAAAAATAAAAGGGAAGCTAAAAAATTTATTTATGTAAATACATATAAATAAAAGCTAAATTTAGTGTCTATAAGGAAGCGAAATGATAAAAATTTCTAACTTACTATTGCTCAAAAATAATAAAATCCTCTATTTCGATCGAACACAATATGGATGTATCCCTCAACATTTGAACTTAATCAAGCAAGGAGCATAGTAGCACCAACCGAATCAACGTGACAACGTTAGGTGAAAATTTTTTTTCCCAAAATCAACGAGTAAGAGAAGTACAAAGAGGGAGAGCTAGACAAGGGAAGAGGGGGAATTAAAAAAAGACTAATATTTTTATTTTGCATTGCATGGATAACAAAAAAATTAATTCATGTTCTTACCAACAAGAAAAGAAAACGTAACTTCCAAAAAAAATAAATGTAACAAGAGAATCTAGGGTTGAAAGATATTGAAGATGAATATATTCGATCTTATAAAATAATATACATAATAAAAATTAAATTTAAAATATTAAAAAGAGAGTCTCCTATGACTCTATCTATTGGAATAATAATAAGATTTTTATAAAATCTATAGTTTTGACTAAAAAATGAGATACGTAAATTTTTTATCAATGCTCTATTCTTTTCCATTTCCTTAAAATATATAATAAAAATATATTTAATATATCAAAAATAATGGGCCCCAATAAAAATTGAGGCTCTAGGCATAGGCCATTAAGATGACCCTGGATACAATGAAATCCGTAGGTATAAGTCGAGGTATTTTCTGACGGTAATGAGTACCGTCACTATATGTTATACTGACGGCAAAAAAAAAACCGTCGGTAAAGGCATAGTTAAAATGGCGGGAATGAACGTCCGTGGGTATAAGCTTTTAAGGTCTATACCCACGATTTTCATGCTTTTACCTATGATTTTTTACTGTGGGTATATGACAATTTTCTTATAGTATTGTAATTTTTTAATTAGGATTTTCAACTGCAACGTCAGCTATTATAGTACTATGGTGATACACATTGTAGCAACTACCTCAAAGTTGCTGCTACAACTTTGTTGTTACTATAACCTTGAAATTGTTAAAATCTTGACATTGCTATAACGGGAAAATTGTGATAATTTTTTGGTTATCTTATTTGCAGGAAACTTGGCAAATGTCTATATTATGGCATTTTGTAAGATGGTATGAGTCATACGACACAGAACTGAGACACTTTATGGAGCTATTTAAGCAGAATTAATTACAATATTGTTTATAGTTGGTCAATAGTAGATTTGTAGATATATTTACTCTGCTACTACAACGTGAAAGCAAACTAACATTGCTTAATCACGTTGTAGTAGTTACTTCAAACTAGTTACTACAAAGTTGTAGTAGATTTTGTACAAATATTTGCTACATATTGTAGCAGCTACTCGATAATAACTATTAAAACGTTAACATGTATATAAGTGCTTGCTACACATTGTAGTCACTACTAGACAAGAACTGCTACAACGTCAAACATGTATTGTAGCAGTTACTGGTTAATAGTTGCTACAAGCTCAAACTAGCTTTATTCGGCAGTGAACTGTTACATGTTGTACTAGCTACTTTATAATACAAGCTTGGCAATCCGGTGGCAAAAACAACGGTGAGGTTGTCTCTCTCAAACCTCCACACGATCGTAAGTCCTCCATATCCAGTATATATTTTTTCTGTAAAATAATTTTTATTATAAGTGTTGCGTTCTTTTATTAGAAATATTAATTTTTTATGTTATACAATTTGCTGAAAATTTCGCAAATAGTTCATTTGATGGTAAGTTGTTTCATTTTAAGTTGTAATACCTTCTAACACAAATAAATTATTTATACGTGAATCTAAATGATGTTTTTAATATAGGTGAAAACATATGTTGTCTTTAAAACTGACAAGTCGGGAACTAAGACGTTTGGATAAAAGAATCTAAACATGTTGATAGCTTTAAAGGTTTATGGTTTTACACCAGAACTACAAAACTAAAGAGGTGGCAAAACTAGCTTTGGAAGTATAATATGATCTAGCATCTACCTCCTTTACATCGAGAGGACAATAAAGGTCGTGTGTGGTAAAAAGTTCAAACTTCTAGATAAACAATCAAAAGCAGAAAGTTCTAATATTTAGGGTTAATGAATTGTAACATATTCAAGAATAAATAAAATCATTCTCTACAAATTAGTGATGAAAAATAGATATGTTTTGTTGGAACGGGTTGACTCGGCTAGAGGGGGTGAATAGGCGGTTAAAAAAAATAAAAGTGGAGGCACTCGTCTTTTAAAAAGAAACTTGGTCTCAACTGAGAACGTTGCTTCTAAGACAGTGGACGCTCAATAAAATTCTCCTTATAACGGAGAAGTCTTTCAACACAAGCACGCTTAGACTTTTTACAATTGAAATGAACGATATCTAAAGCTAAAACTCTAAGCTTATTTATAGCCTAAGAGAATAAATCTGGATTGTTGATTGTTGATGAATTTTTTCTTAGTCGTTGATTCATGGATGTAATCTGGATGGTTGATCTTGGATGAGATTAAACTTCATCCATTGGATCTAATTAAAGAATAAAACCTTATCCTTTAAGAGATAAAATTTTATTAAAACTTTATCTTATGCTCGCAACAGCTCATTGACTTTATCTTTTGCTCGCAATAATTCATTGATTTTGCTCGCTATCCCAAATGGTAAGGATGACAACACGTGTTGCCTGAAGTTCTTGGTTCAAGTCTTCTTAGCAACAAATAAATTCCTTTTTTATCAGGTGCCTGGTTTTACTTAGTCAAATTGACCAGCCTTTTGGTTCTTCGTCTTCTGGGTGATTTTCGACTAACCGGAGTTAGGCTCGCACACACCCGACTCCGGCCTTTCGCCCCTCGAGCGTGCTTCCTCCCGGCTTTCCGTCACTCGGACGTCGTGCACATCCTTCTCGATCCACTGGCGTACTCTTCTACAGCTTCTGCGTCCCTCGGATTGTACTGAGCCTGTCGGCTCACTTCCCAGCACAATCCCTCGTCTGCTACATCTTACGCTCGACTTCCTCCGTACCTAAGCTCCTGCACACTTAGCAGAGGGACTAGAAAACACAGAACCTAACTTAACCTAGTTGATTATATCAAAACTAACCAGGGAATAACATGTTTTTCGAGTTATTTTATTTATAGGTCTTGTTAAATTATCTTCTGCCTTAAAATTCTTAAGCATGCATCCTAAAACTTGGATAATAAGTTTCATTTTAGTTGTCGTTGTTCTTATTCAAGAATTTCTAGTTCGATAGATTTTATTTTATCGTGTATATCTGTAACATGAAATCAAAAAACTATAATGTAATACTAGTTGCTACAACTATGTAGCAACATTCCAAACTTCATAATTTTTGACTTTGATATCAGAATGAGGTGATATTTTTAATCGAATATCGTTCAAGAATCTATAATTAAAAAAAAATGTCGTCGCATTTTGATATCTGAGTCAATGATTATGGTATTTGAAAATTTATTACACAATTGTCACAGTTGTAGCAATGCCACATGAGTGTATCACTCACGATCGCTCACAAAGTGTCGGGTAGGATAATAAAAAATTTATTATAAGGGTGCTTGTGTGTGTGTATTATACCTTGTCAGTGTGCAACTAAGTGAACTTTTAGATACCCGAAAGTGAGTCAATTTCGAATACTCGAGGAGCCTAGAAGTGATTCAGGGGCTTGGAAGCCCACTCAATCGTCCACCGTCGCACACAAACGGGTGTGTAGGCTAACAATTTCGTGTGTGTGTACAGAGAGAGAAAGAGCTGATATCCTGCGCGACTTCTCATCTACGCCTTTACGCAACCTTCACTGTAGCAGTTCCCTATCACTTTGTTTTTATTTTTCTACACTAGTAGTTGAACCGTCAGAGTTACTCCAATTCTACTGTAGTAACTAAACTATCAAAGTTATCTGTCAGAATAAAAAAGACACATCTTTCTATTTTTGCCTTTCCCTCTCAAAACTCCCCTTCGATTTCCTCACTTTGCGCTCCTCACTGTCTCTACTAATCAACTCCCTTGGTGTCGTTCGCCTTGCCTCACCTGCCTGCAATCATTCATCTGCAGTGTGTGTCCTCGTATATGTTCCCATATTCTTTTAACTCTCTGTTGTTGCTACTGTCTCATTTTACAACATCCATAATTTAGGATTTTTCACATTGTAGCAGCTACCAAATCATAGCTGCTACAATGTTACGTGGCCAGAACGTTGTAGCAGCTACGATTTAGTAGCTGGTACAATGTACTAACTCTAAAACAATAAGTTGTGGCAGTTACGATTTAGTAGTTGTTACAACTGTTGGGAACGAGATGGCTAGAGAGAGGGGGTGAATATAGCCAACACTTTCTCTTGAGGACTTAGCAAGTTTTCTGCACTTAAACTATCAGTAGCACAGCGGAAGAAGCAAAGGAAAAACAAAGCAGTGCAGTAAACTAAAAACAGAGATGAAAGCTAACAACGACAGCTATCAAGATCGCTAACAAGAGGGTTTACAAGGTTCGGGGATAACTTGCCCCTACTCCTTGGCGTGCCCTTAAGGTGGGCGATCCCTTGATCGTCGGCAGATCTAGCCCCGGTGATCACCGGATATAAAACAACCTCCTTCTCGGTGGAGAAACCTCTCCACAGCGTTTCAATCACAGATAAGTGTTTAAGCTTAATGAAACAACAAGAAGGATCTTACTCAAGCACTCGGCAAGGACAAGAACACAGCAAGCTTCCCTGAGCTCCACCCAGTGGCGATCTCACCCAAGAACCCTTCTTCGTGTCTTCCCACTGTCGGACTCCAAGCTCCTTGTTCCCTCCTTCAAGGCTCAAGTAAAGGATGATTGCTTCTCGATCGCTTGCTTGGAATGATGGAAACTTCAAGAACACAGCAAGCTTGATGTGGAGAACTCAAGGCACTGGAACTCAAGAACACAAGCTATAAAACTATCGAACTCTCCATCACCGAAGCTGTCTCTCGTTCCTTTTGTTTCTCCACTAAGCAACAAGTGACCTCATCTCCAGCAGCCTCCAGCTGCCTCACTGCCAACGCCAGCTATTCTGAACCCTTACTGAACTTCCTGAGCTCCCTCAGCCAAGCTTCAGTCCTGCAGCTCCAGCCGTTGCAACCTGAGTTGAGAAATGGACAAACCTGCTCCAAGGA
This sequence comes from Boesenbergia rotunda, assembly GCA_024364735.1. Taxonomy (NCBI): domain Eukaryota; kingdom Viridiplantae; phylum Streptophyta; class Magnoliopsida; order Zingiberales; family Zingiberaceae; genus Boesenbergia; species Boesenbergia rotunda. Next base: position 42,199 of record JAGFNQ010005802.1, read on the forward strand.
AAGCCCTCTTTGACTTCTCCTTGAGTGTTTGAATCCTCCCCTGTCACTTGCAGCTTAATCAGACTGTTAGAGCAGTGTATCACACAGTGAATCAAATATCAGATGTTCAGACGTGATCAGAGCGTCTGACAGTGCAATTTGAATTAAAGTGATCGGTCACCGGACCGATCAGAGAGCCTCCTGATCGGTCACCAGACCGATCAGGCTGGTTCCAGACCGATCAGGCTCCGTCCTGATCGATCCCCAACGCTCAATCAGAAATCGTGATTTCTTTGAGATTCTCCTGGACCGATCACCGGACCGATCCCAGGTCGTGGATCGTTCACCTGACCGATCCACCCTTATATCGGGCGATTTCTGAGTTTCGCAGGCTAAGCCTTCTGATCGGTCAACTGACCGATCAGGATGTCACCTGATCGGTCAACAGTCCGATCATGTCATCACCAGACCGATCAGGAACCGTCCTGATCGATCTTAGTGAGAAGCCCGCGAAGCTGGATCGTTCACCAGAACGGTCTGCACAGTGATCCTGATCGGTCATCAGATCGATCAGGAGCAGTTCGGCAAGGGAACTCATCCTCACTGCTCGTTCCCTGATCGGTCACCAGACCGATCAGGAGCCAGTCAATGGGTGAAACGCATACTCCCTGATCGGTCACCAGATCGATCAGGAGCAGCACAGTAGGTTCCCAACCTCACTGTGTGCTCCCTGATCAGTCACCCGACCGATCAGTCATCGCTGGATCGGTCACCAGACCGATCCATGAAGGAGCAGCGTGCCAGAATCCCTGATCGATCACCAGACCGATCCAGGGACTCAAACTCAGCCCTCCAAGCTAAGTTTCCATCCACCTTAGCCCTCCAAGCTAAGGATTTTCCATCTAACTCTCCAAGTTGGGAATTTGCACCTAACCCTCCAAGTTAGGACTTTTCACCTAGCCCTCCAAGCTAGGACTTTTCACCTAGCCCTCCAAGCTAGGACTTTTCACCTAGCCCTCCAAGATAGGACTTTTCACCCAACCCTTCCGAGTTAGAACTTCATCCAACCTAGCCCTCCAAGCTAGGCACCTGACCCTCCAAGTCAGGACTTTTTCACCTAATTCTCCAGGATGGGAATTTGCACCTAACCCTCCAAGTTAGGACTTTTCACCTAGCCCTCCAAGCTAGGACTTTTCACCCAACCCTTCCGAATCAGGACTTTTCCAACACCTAGCCCTCCAAGCTAGGATTTTTCACACCTAACCTGGAAGATTTTTCCAACACCTAGCCCTCCAGGCTAGAATCCTCCATATCATGTCTAATCCTCGATCAGGACTTAATCATAATCATCATAATCATCAACCTAAACTAAAATCGTTGTCAACACCAAAACACCAATCAGGGCCAGACTGCATCAATAATAACGTTCTGGTCACACCGCGTTGTAGCAGTTACAATCTGATAGCTACTACAACGTTCTAGCCTAAAACAAAAATGATGTAACAATTGCCAAATCGTAACTACTACACTGTGGAAACCCCTAAATCAAGAACGTCGTAGCATCTACGATTTGGTAGCTGATACAACGTGGCTAGGTTATATACGATCGTAAGAATCGAGAAGGGGATGAATTTCGATCGTTTACAATCTTTCTTTTCTTTGCATAAAATCGAATCAAAGTAACGGAATAAAAAATAGAGACAAAGACTCAGTTAGTTTTAATTGATTCATAGTCCAGTGACTACTACTCTTAGGTTCGTGATCCTTGACCGCTTCTAATGGGCAATCGCTATAGCTCTTTTCTCGAAAACCTTTCAGAGAAAAACAAACTCGTACAAATATGAAGAAGATAGTAACAACACTACTATCCACCTTGAATGTAAATGCAAGTACAATGTAAATATATCGACAACAAGTGTAGGAGTTGAAGTGTAGTGTAAGTGCCCCAGGATAGATTTAATATGGTCAACCAAGGCAAGTTCAGACACTTGCCTGATCGGTCACGGGACCGATCAGGCGCCAGTCTGCACGCGGTCACCACTTGTCTGATCGGCCACCGAAGGCTCGAGAGCGTCCCTGACGGGTTCACCCTACCCCCTAGGGTTCATCGCACCCCCCGGGTTATAGTTTTGTTCAGGGGTGGCGGCCTTCGGCCGCCGTTGGTGTCAAGAAGTCGCAGGTCGTGTGCCTGATCGGCCACCGAAGGCTCGGAAGCGTCCCCGACGGGTTCACACTCCCCCTAGAGTTCATCGCACTCCCTTGGGTTATAGTTATATTGGGGGGCGGCGGCCAAAAGCCGCCATTGGTGTCGAAAAGTCGCAGGTAGTGTGCCTGATCGGTCTGTTGACCGATCAGGCGCCAGTCCTCACGCGGTCCGCAGGAGATCAAAATTATATATATATATATATATATATATATATATATATATATATATATATATATTGAAATTAAAAATTAAATAAAAGTACGAAGCAAAAAGATCGTGAATGAAGATTGGCACTATCAATGATGGGCCTTAATTTGTCTCCAGGCCCATCACGATGCCCTACTGGGCCGTCTTCAGGGTCCTTGTGATGCCCTCGCTATAGTGATGCCCTCGCTATATAAATGAAGACGGCTTGCGCGATCTGCCGACTCGGCTCTTCTTCGTGCTGTTATCAAGCGCGCGTGAGACCCGCGAGTGATGGCTGCTCTGCGTTCCGGGTTTCGTCGCCTCTTCTCCATCTCCGCCTTCTCTCCCCCGCCTTCCGCCGCCGTTCCCCCGCCCGCTGAGCCTTCGACCAACCTTTTCGTCTCAGGCGAGTTACCTTTTCGCATCTTAGGTTTCAATTCCTAGCCGTTTCGTAATTTTTTTCCGTTTTATTTGACGGAATTTACCGATCGAAGGCATGCATTTTTGTAGATCTTGACAGTTCCAAGTGGGGCTCTAGCTATTTTGGAATCGCTTCACCAACAAAAGCGTAAATTTTGTTTTGAGTTTTTCGTTGTTCTTTAGCACAACCCGATTGGCGATAAATTAGATAAGAAATTCTGTGTATGCACACTGTTTATTACAATGTTCTGGAAAGGATCAGACTAACTTTTAGGTAACTAAGACTTTGTTAGGTTTTATGTTTAGTTATTTTGAAAGTCAAAATTTTAGGTGAGTTATAGGGGTTTCAAAGGGTTGGGAGTAGCATTGACGACTACCTAACTACTTAAACGTTACTTAGGGCTTAATTTGATATCCAATTATTTGTGATCAATTCAACACCTTTAGTTTGTGCTTTTCTAAGGAGTTCATAATCACTGTGGTTTATTGGCTCCATCAGTTTTAGGCTATCTAAACTTGTCAATTAGAACTTCATCAATAAGCTTATCTATATGCTTCTATGACATCAGTTGTAGTCCCATAAGCAAGTTTTTAAGTAGATAAACTTTCATAATCTGACTATAATATCATAGTCAGCACAAGCACAATAAACTTTAAGGATTTTGACATTTCTTAAAGCTTGATGTGCACTTGAGCTTCAATAAAACTCCATCCTGAAGGGATGCTTTTTGAAGTTGGCCAGAATGAGCATCGATGGACCCATTCATAGAATGGTTAACATCTAAAATTTAATAAAAATCATGATTTTTGAAAATGGCTGCTTGACCGATATATTGGATTTAGTTTTACTATGTTTTTTAATTGCAAAGTTCATTTATTAATGTATCAATACATATAATAATTAGATAAGAGATATAAAGATCAATCAATAGATATGGATAGAGGCCTTAAACATTAGCTATTTTAGATACACCTTAATACTCTAAGGTGGAAAATCGAAGAACACTAAGAACAAGTCTTAAACCATACAAACAATTTAAAAAAAAAACAAAATGAGAAAATGACCATGTTTTCAGGTGTTTTGGATATTAACTATTTGAGATAGACCAAAATACTTCAAGTTGGAATATCAGAGAGTAAGAGAGATGAGTATGGCTTGATTACGACATATTCTAGCTTCTAGGGGCTTTACACAATCAGCAAAAGCAAAGAAACCAGAAAAGAAGATAAGAAGAGTGAGATGTCATCACCGTAAAATGAAAAAGAGGGTGACAATGTTATAAGAAGCCTGCAATATTGGGTTTGTTGGAAAGAAATAAGCTGGGTCATATGAGTAGAGATGTACGTTAAACAAAGATAAAACTTAAGCTGGTACATGATTCAGACTTGAGTCTATGCTTCTTGCCAAATTGGATTGTCATGAGCTTATGATTTGTGCAGGAATTTATGTCAGTTTGGACGAATCTGAGTTGAAAGAATATTTCACTCGAGTGTTATGTATAGTTGTTAAATTCCTCCGTCATGTTTTCAGGACTCAGCAAGCGAACAACATCCGAAGGACTGAGAGAAGCTTTCTCAAAGTTTGGACAAGTAGTCTACGGTATTTTCTTCCTAAAACTAAGTTTATATTTGTCTTGAAAGGTACCTTTGCAAGATGTTGATACTTGTATCCCCGCAGCTAGGGTTGTCACTGATCGCCTGTCAGGCTATTCTAAAGGGTTTGGATTTGTGAGGTATGCAACTTTGGAAGAAGCTGCCCAAGGTATAACAGGAATGGACGGCAAGGTGAGTTTGGCACGATGAATTATGCGTTTCATCTTTGTAAATATTCCAAATTTTCAAGTGCATACTGATAGGAAACTAAATAGTTTAAGCTATTTGAAGTTTGAAAGTTAATTTCACTTGCACCACTCTAATTTTTCTTACATTTGTCTATTTGACTGCAGTTTCTTGACGGCTGGGTTATTTTCGCGGAATATGCAAGACCAAGAACGCCGCCACCGGAGCAAACACAGACTCCCCTCCCCCTCAACAAACTTCTGAGCCACCATTCAATCATCAGTAGAGCTTGAATTCTTATATGGCTACATAAATTTATGAGATTGGATACCATCATAGCATAGACTTGTGGGCAATTATTCTCTTGAAAGGTACTTGGATCGCACAATTTAAGTAATTGGAGAGTTAATGATAACTTAAAAGAACAATGAATTATAAATGCACTTTGTTGGATATTTTATTATTATTATTATTATTAAGGTGCGTTATCAATTTGTCATGAAGTTTTAGCTCATTGTTGGTGAGAAAAGAACAGTGAGTAAATGCATGTAGTCCATAACAGCGACATGGTGCCCATAGTAATTCAATGCTCTAGAAGATTTATAGAGTAATTTTAATGAAAATATTAAGCGATAATAAATTTTAAAAATAATTATTTTTAACATATGTTTTAACAGATTTTAAAATTTATGATAGAGTTTATATTACTTTATTATTTTTTAAAAAATGGTATCAGTTTTTTCATATTACGAAGGTAGATATTTGGTCTCACTTTGTCTCTCGTCTGTCTCACTCATCAATGATGGTCGACGAGAATCCGATCATCAATCGAACATCATCGACGGTCTTTGATCGTCGTCTCGAATAAAATTATATTTAGGGGTACAGTGAATCGGTCGAGATCATCAGAATTGCGATCTTATCGGATTCACTGTCAAATTCGGAGTGATTCCAACCGATTCACTGTCTTTCATGATATCATTTAATTTCGGATAACAATAAAAAATTATTGATGATATTCAATCAATGATCGAATGACTCGTCGATTATCGTCGATAAATATGAGGCAGATAGGAGAGGGATAACATGGGATCCCGTCTGTCATATTACAGCGGCAAGATCCCAAAATCTCCGCAGAGTTGACCGTTACAAACGTACGTCATCGTGCGGGTACACGACTGCTCTCTACTCCTGTGGCTGAACGCCCTCGATTCTCTCCCCATCCATTACCTCTCTGCTATTTGAAGAGTCCCTGTCTTTGTCCAATACAGGACGGTACGTTTTTGGGTTGAGAGTTGGTTGGTTCGTGTTTCATGATCTGCTTCGCTAAGCTAGTAATCGCGCTATCAAAGAAGGCTGCGCCGCGTCAAACTTCACCTTTTTTTAATACGATTTGATTTTAATATGTAAGGGCAAAAAGGAAGAGTCTTTTAATGGTTGAGTCTTCGCAGCTCGCTTTCTTCTCTATGAAATGCTATCTTAGATGAGATCTGTGGCGTAGCTCTACGATTCCTCTGCTCGATCCGTCATTGCGCCGTGCTCGTTTCGCCCAAACAGGTTAGATCGCTTCGCTTCGGCGGATCTTCTTTATGAATCAGTCGTTTAACCTTTTTCTCGAGGTTGCTTTTGCCTCAATCCACCCCAGGATTCGGGGGTTTCTTGAAGCTCGATCTTTGGATATGTGATTGTTGGGCAAAACTTATTTTTTGGATGGTCCATTCTCGTGCCCTCTATGGAAGATGGTGTGGCTGGTTCGTTTTGTTTTCCGTAGGAAAAAATGCTGCTTTCCTACTCCCCGGCTGAATGAAGATCCTTTTCTACTTCCCTGCTTTGTTAATCTTTTGTCTACTTTTTCTCATGATTTCTTAGATTTTGGTTTTCATGTGTATTCCGTCCTCATGTATGGTAATAGCAAGAGGACATAATTTTGTAAATTTATGTATGAACTCAAACATCGCCATCGTCTCTAACTATTTTATCGTAGGTTTAGTTTGTAAGGCTCGAGGTTGAATGCGGATAACAAAGATTCTTTGTTGGTCCAGTTCGACGTTTTTCTATGGATGATCCTGATTGGGGTTTGACTTTTAAATATTTCAGTGGCCAAGTTCGTTTTGTTTGAGCATCCATTTGACATCCGTGTCACAGTAATCTACTACTGCTTCTTGTCTTTAGCCAACTGATATTGACCTTTTTGCTCCGGTGATTCAGATTAGAATAGTCGTGTCCATGACACAACATGGTTTGTGTTTTTCATGCTTAAAAGTTTTTCAACTGATTCTATTCGATGAGATTAAAGGGGTTTTCTTGCAGGAGATATTATGGAGTGGACCTCCTGACAGCTGCTATTAGAGGTTTACTGGGGAGATGAATGGTGTGCCGTCATGGGTGCTGATTTTAGGAGTGACAGCAGGAGTAGTGATTGGAATCTTCCTAGCTATAGGTGCTCTGCTTTGTATCAGATTCCAGAAGAAGCGTGCTCAGATAAGGATCACCAGCTCAAGGAGAGCATCAACTGTCCCCATGCGTGCCAATGGAGTTGATGCTTCTTCAATACAATCAGACTCTACCATGGATCAAGAGTCACCGAAGCACAATGACTTTGAAGAAGACGGTCCTTCCTTATGGGCTGAAGGAACCAAGAGGAAGCATCTTGTGTCTGTGTCTGGAGTGCCCAAATATTCATACAAGTAAGAACAGTTCAATCCACATCATCTTCAAGATACTGATGCATACATGCATATTCAAGCCTCTGATCTTCACTGTTTTTGTAAAAAAAAAAAAAAAAAAAGACAATCCCTTCCAATTTATCTTTATGATGATCCTTTGATTTTCCGTGTTTATTTAATTTGATATGTTAAAGCACAACCGTGCCTCATAGCTGATGATTGCACTTTAATGCAGGCTCTTGAAATATCTTAACAGAGACCATTTATGTATTTCTGCATGCAAAACTTTAATGCAACCATTTCTACGTCCATCTTTTTGGTTTCTAGTTTGTGAATTTACAATGTGACTTAGATCCATGTTGTATTCTGTTTGGTAATGTAAAAATAAAATAGCTTTTTGTATTCTATTCCCAGGGATTTGCAAAAGGGTACTAGTAACTTTAAAACATTGATTGGTCAGGGGGCATTTGGTCCTGTTTATAAAGCTCAGATGCCCACTGGTGAGACACTTGCAGTTAAAATGCTTGCTACTAACTCCAAGCAAGGCGAGAAGGAATTTCATACCGAGGTAGCACTAAATATCTTTACTCTTGATTGGGAATTCCAGACAAGATGAAAGAGTTCACTGTTTCATCCTTTTCAGGTTCTACTTCTTGGGAGATTACATCACAGGAATCTTGTCAATTTGGTTGGATATTGTGCTGAAAAGGGCCAGCATATGTTGATATATGTTTATATGGCTAATGGTAGCCTAGCTTCTCACCTCTACAGTATGTCTGATCATTGCTTAGATACTTTTTACATTTTATATTATTTTCTTTAGGAGTATGCTTTTTACATCAGGTGTATGCTTGTCGATCAAACCATATTTTTTATGCTTGTGTTACTTATCGGGCTTCCTATAACTAGACAATATATTTATATCTAGACAATAGTAAACAGAACTTTGAATATTTTATAATTTAGTTCTCTCTGCCATTGGTGTACCATGGTTTTCCTTACATCATTTATAGGCTTAGTGGGATTTAAGTAGAAACTATGAATTATATGATTGCAAGGCCTCAATAGCTAGCAGTCTACCTCATCTTTGATTCGTTCTGAATTACAAGAACAATACCTTTGACAATCTTACTTAAGGACATGTGGTTTTAACTAGTAGATAATGAGGCAGATGTGTATAGTTATAGATGCCAATTTAGTTGCTAAAGAGAATATATGCCTAGAAAATACTAGTCCACCTCATCTTAGATTGACTCGAACTATAGGAAGACTACCTTTGACAATCTTACATAAAGGACACATTTTAAGTAGCAGATAACGAGGCAAATGTGTGTAGTTGTTGATACTAACGAGAACTAGATATGCCTAGAAAGTACTATTTTGATGAAACAGCCATTGAATGATATTAATTAATATTTTTCCATTTCAAAGGTTTATCTTCATGTATGGCATTTTGGTGTTTAGGAATATGGAAAGAAAGTAATTGTTAATTAATCCTTTGTCTTACTATTAGTTGAACTGAAATGCATCATTACATGTATATAGCTCTTGCTCAAGTGAATTGTACTAAATAAGAAGTATTGCTTTGAAATAATTTGACAATTAAGCGATTTAGTCCTTGATATTAGAGCACTAGGAAGTGACTTTCTAGCCTTGATGGGTTTATGTTACTCGGCAAGGGAACTCTCTCTATCTGGTACAGGTGTTTTGACCCGTCAAGAAGCATCTTAAGAATTCTAGTCCACTTTTTATCCTTAATATATTCACTGTCAAACTGCTACTTTTGATTTGGAGGAAGTTGCCTTTAACATATTCACCGGGTGCAGGCGAAAAGTATCAAGTATTGAGCTGGGATTTGAGGGTTAATATAGCTCTAGATGTTGCAAGAGGTTTAGAATATCTTCATGATGGTGTAAGAAAACATATTCTGTTTTGTCTGAGATGACTAAAGAATTTTAATATATATTTTTTTATGAAAGAGTAAAAAGCACTTTTGGTCTCCATTCTTGCAGGCCGTTCCACCTGTAATTCACCGCGACATCAAGTCTGCAAACATATTGTTAGACCACTCCATGAGAGCTAGGGTACGTCAAATAAGTCAGGACTCATGCAAATTGAATATTTCGTTAATTTTACTTCCATTAGTTCTCTGAATCTATTATGCTATGAAGGTCATTACCGAAGGAATTGATAATTTAGGTACTTATTGATTTGTGGTTTTACCATCTAAATCCCTTTTTTTAAATTTATTCAGTTGTCAATAAATGATAACCTTAATATTGTTTGTAGCTATTTTCTGGATTTATGTGCTCTATCTAGAAACACACTGATGGATTAGTGACATGGAATACGACCATATAAAGTTATAGCGGGCATCAACTAGCTTAGTTGGTAAACATCTTCAAAGTTGTTGCCTAGGTCTTGGGTTTGAAACTTGCCTTCATCAAATGTGAGTGCTTGACGAGGGCTTTCATAGTCTATATATATATATATAGAGAGAGAGAGAGAGAGAGAGAGAGGAACTTACTAACAAAGCAACAAATTGATGAATTTGGAGAGGTTGTATATTTATCGCCAATATGTGGTTGTAAGAGCATCCACCTTATATTATCTTTGATTACTACATAGTTTATCAATTTTACTTGTAACTGGAAGAACACTTTCTCAACCAGGTTGCAGACTTTGGGCTATCAAAAGAAGAAATGGTTAGCCGTCAGGCATCTAACATCAGAGGAACTCTAGGGTATCTCGATCCCGAGTATGTATCATCAAGATCGTTCACAAAGAAAAGTGATGTTTATAGCTTTGGGGTTCTGCTTTTCGAGTTGATTGCCGCGCGCAATCCACAACAGGGTTTAATGGAATACGTTGAACTTGTGAGTGTCTCTATCCTTGTTTCCACATGTTACTCAATTTAGCAGCTAGACTTTCACATCTTTTACCATGAGAGTAGCTACGATATCAAGCTAACTTTTCTTCGATTAAATTGGCAAAATTCATCTTGCTTTTAAGTTTGCATGTGAATGGCACTTTAGGAAACTAAATAGTTGCAAATTTTCAGTAATATCAATGAAGTGACTACTTCATGATCTTTTCTCGAAGAATAAAGTACTCTTATCAAAATCAAAAGTCTTACTATTTAAATGTCTTAGGCTGCAATGGATGCTGACGGAAAAGTTGGATGGGAGGAAATTGTCGATCCCCGACTAGACGGTGTGTTCCACATAGCAGAAGTCAATGATGTAGCAGCTCTTGCGTATACATGCATCAATCGACTCTCCAGAAAACGGCCATCCATGAGAGATGCAGTCCAAGCGCTCTCTCGAATCCTGAAAACAAGGCACAGAAAGCATCATGCGAGGAGATCATTGCCCCTCACCGAAGAGGAAGACTCCATCGACATGGAAGCATCAGAACATCAGAGTATTGTATCTGAACACCATAGAGAGGAGTCGATAGGCAGTGCATCGGAACTGCCAGATGTTTGATCAACCAAGAATGTGTTTCATTCCCTTCTTTTGTTGATCCATTCATTGAATTCGTAGTTAGATTTAATATATGACAAAAAATTGTAATTCGAGGAGCCATGACTTATGGCTCAATGTATTCGTTTTGTGAATTCAAAATGGGGTTGATTCCATCTTTATTCGACTATCAATATGATGCGAGAAGTATATAATTTTGATTGAATTGCTCTTGTTGACTAGAAAGTGAGAGTAGTTAATGAAAATGTTAAGCTGGATATTTTAAGAGATGTTATACTTAGATGATTAATAAATATATTAATTAAGCGATTTAGAATTATGATAAATACGGACATCAAACTCGAGGAATGAAGATAAAAAAACTTAATTAATAATAATAAAATAAAATTTATTTAAGTATAAATTAAGAGATAGAGTTTAATGATGTAAAAGAATCCCTATAATTAATCTCATATAGATTGATATTGTTATTGCTCTTGTTATTTGACTTATTTTAAATCTCATCGTTTTAAAAAAAAATAATTAATCAGGTTGGGTAACGCCAAACCTGAGATGATTGATTCAGTCCGACGAAAATTTTTCATCAGCCGCGAGGGTAAATCGAGAAACGTTCACAGTAGGCGGTCCAGAAATCCAATATCCCACGGTTGCGTGTAGGGGTGAGCAAAACTTCAATTAAACTGAACAAACCGATCGAATTTTAAAATTTAGTTCAGTTTATTCATAAATTCATTTTTTTCCTAAAAACGGTTAATTTGGTTCGATTTCGGTGTTAATTGGGTTCGATTTCGGTTTTCAACTTTCCTATTCGATTAAAATTGATTTTTATTTTTAAAAACTGAATTTTATTAAAAATTTGATTTTTTTTATAATTTGGTTAATTTAGTCGAAAATCAAATTAGGTTTGTTCGTTTTTTTTTAAAATTTGGTCAATTTGATTTGCTGAAAAAAAAAATCAATTCGGTTCGGTTTTAATCGAACAGTCACCTCTAGTTGCTCGTCTCATTTGGATTTTTTTTTTAATTTATCATAATTATGAATCGATCCGTGAGTATTTGAGATATAATTAATTATCTTCCGTTGCATCATTAATTGAGGTGTTTCATTGTTTCTAAGTGGGTTGGTACGATGATTATATTTTTAAAGAATTTATCACTATTTATCCACTATTAAATTTATTATTATTTTATTTATAAATAAATTTTATATTATTTTTTTTAATTTTTTTATAAAAAAACAACCGTCTAGGTTACGGACTAACGTACAGAGAGATTCCCAAATCCGAGAAGTCCAAATTTAACCTTCCGTTTTCTTAATTAAGCAAGTTCGTTAAGTAAACCCCGCTGTCTCAGACGAGTCAAACTGCAATTATAACTCACAGCCCGATCTCCAGCGTGACCTCCAGCTGGAGAACGCAGCTCCGCCATGTGTGGCGTGTTGGTAAAATAGGCGCATTGCAAGAAAAGCGTCACCAGTTAGTTTGCAACGAATCGACCTTCAATGATCCGACCTCCTTCGCTGATTTCAACTCTCAACTCCGGAAGGTAAAAAACAAAAATCAACGTCAATTTGAAAAAAAAAGTTCCCCAATTTTTCGCCGCCTTTTCCTCCGCCTCCTCGTCGCCCTCGAGCACCAAACCCTAGGTTCTGTCGCGTTCTCCATCCCCCGTTCAGCAGCCACCCGTCCAGACCGCGTCGGCATGAAAGCGGGCGCGGGAGGAAGCATCGGTTTTTCTCTCGATTTTTTTTCCTGGTTTTTGGCGCGGCGAAAGCTTGTCTTCTGTCCTCGTGCTCATTGGGTTACATCGGGTGGAATTTGAAGGTATTTTCTGAGGGAAGATTGTGCTTTGGTTGTTGGAGCTGATTTCATGCGGAGGTCGAGCTGCAGATGCAATGAAATCGATCAAGATTGATCCACTGCCCACTGGACGATGGATGTGAAGAACTTTGCGATTCTTATCGTTTGTCTAGGTTTGGTCCTTGTTTTTCCGATGCACAGATCAGGTGGGAGGATAGGGCCGAGGAACTTGTCGCTGGAATCGGGAAGTTTTGAGCTGAAAGAGTTTCCTGAGCTGAGCGAGTGCACGGTATGAGGCTCTTTACATTCTTCAATTTTGTTCTTCAATTGTGAATATTGTTTAATTTCTTAACTCAAGTTTCAGGATTCATGAACTATCTTAAATCTATGGATTCTTGTTAAAAGTATGCACATAAACCTGGCTGGGTAAAGAAACTAGCAAATTGCAGATATAAAAAATGGTGCATTGTTTGTTTTTGAATTCGCTGCTCCCTCGATATGATGCCTAGAAGATGAATTCACCATCAAAATTCTTCTGGTCTGCTAATTTCCTTGTACCTTTTATCTGACTGGAAGAAGAAACCTTTTTAAACTTTTATGTTCTGTGAAGATAAGAACTTGAGAGAACTATAAACCCTTTCTTCTGACTTCCTGCTGAACTAGTTACTGTGTTCCTTTCAGATGAATAATTTACCTTCCCATAAATTATCTTAATATAAAGTTGAGGAATGTTTCTATGCTTTATCAATTATGCAGGTTAGAATGTATGATCATGAAGTTGAGATGTCTCTGTTCCCAGAAATGAAGCATGCTGTTATTGTTTGTCTCATTAAGAAAGGATTGCACTTGCATCTTTCTAATAGTGATTATAGACGTAATGCAATGTGCACACAGTGTCTAGAATTGGTAATTAATTGGCATCATGTTCAGAGAAGATATTTAGCAACTCAATCTCCAAGTCCTGCACCTACCTTCTCCCTAGCTGTTGATCGATCTGCTCCAGCTGCATCACCTACTCCTGAAGGTGAACCACAAACACCCAGTCCTGCTCTATCGCAATCTCCTGTTCAGCTACCTGTGAGTTCTACATCTGGCCGACATCAACCAACAGTTTCACAAATTTCTGCACCAAAACCATCAAAACCTACACACCTAAAAAGTACTCCCAATAGTCCACCCTCACACGAGCATGAGGACCCAACAAAACTAGTTCTCGTTGCTGTAGTTCTTTCGTCAATCGGGACATCTCTTCTTTTTCTATGTATAGTCTGTTGTTACCGGAGATTTTGCAGACGGCGACCCGACTCAGCAAACAGGAGAGATGATAAGCCCCTATTGCATCTATACTCAAGCAATACCTCTGGTATGAAATTGCCCCACTTTCTTATGGACATAATTCACCAGACTGCTATGTTTTGAGAATTTTAATTCATGTGTTTCCAGGATCATCTGATACGTCATTTGGCCCTGTTGGTTCAAATAATTATACAGATAAGCCTGCAGGCCTGCAACATAACAATGGATTTAGCCAAAATTGTCAAAACTTCACCGGAGATGTCAAGCCCGGAGGTACAGCATTACCTGATATAGTGTCAAATGCTCCTTTTCTGGGGCTCAATGATGGCTATGAACCCAAAATATTACTTCCTCTTCCTCCTGGTATGTCACCACTTCCTTCTGTTGCCCCTCCTAGTCCACTTCCTGTTGTCCCAGGTCCTATGCCTGCTGCTGTTCCTTCTCCTCCTGTTGTTGCTCCTTTGCATCCTGTCGTTCCTTCTCCTCCTGTTGTTGCTCCTTTGCATCCTGTTGTTCCTCCTCCTGCTCCTCCTCCTCCCCCTGTTAAGCCTCCTATTAATAAAGCTGCACCTCCACCACCCCCTGCTCCACAACCACCATTAAAAAACCAAAAACCTGGTGCCCAGATACCTTCACCTAAGGCTGCTCTTCCTCGTCAACTACAAGGGAATTCAAGAACTAAGAAGCCATCAAATCTTGCACCAAGTCCTCACGAACGTGTTGTTGCTGATGGTGACGATGATGGTCCTAAAACAAAGCTGAAGCCATTTTTTTGGGATAAAGTTCAAGCAAACTCTCGGTCCAACGTCTGGTCTCACATTAAAGCAGGATCCTTCCAGTAAGTCTGTATTCTGATTGAGCACTGTGTTCGTCTGTGAAACAACTGGCCTTTTTTGATAGTTTAATTTCATTACAGGTTTGATGAAGAGATGATTGAATCATTATTTGGCTACACCAATGCCGCTGATAAAAACAGTATTGAAAAAAAGAAAGAGTCCAAAGATGCTTCACCTCGGTTTATTCAACTCCTCGAGTCAAAGAAATCACAAAATTTATCAATATCATTAAAAGCTCTGAGCGTCAAAAGCAACGAAGCTCGTGAAGCACTCATGGAAGGTGAGTTTGGATCTTGTGCTTTGTAGAAAAAAGTGTTAATAGTAAACTAGATCATACTAGCTCTTTTGGTTTCATTCAACCATATAAAATAGTCAATGGAGCTGCTTTTCTATTCAAATGTCCCACTTTGTTTCCTTCCTAATCATGAATGTCGATTAGTTAGTTTTCCTTACTATACATGGATAAATTTTCAAACCATAAAAAAACTTTTCCACAACTACTATTGGTACGCTACTGAATGTTTTTTTAATATTTGTCCCCTTGTTGATCTTCTTGCAACCAGGAAATGAACTTCCTACTGCTCTTCTTCAATCATTACTGAGAATGCAACCTACCACTGATGAAGAGCTGAAACTCCGACTGTATGCTGGTGATTTATCCCTACTAGCACCTGCAGAACAATTTCTCAAAGACTTGATTGATATTCCTTGTGCCTATAAAAGGATGGATGCCTTGCTATTCATGTCCTCTCTGCACGAGGATGTCACAATCATAAAGGCAGCTTTTGCAACAATGGAGGCAAGTATTCGAATTCTTGATCTTTGCCTAGATGCTTCTTAATACATTCATATTGTAAGAGTGAACGATTAGTAATTGAAGGCTGAATTGTGAAAATGAGCATTCTTTTGTTCTAGGAAGCTTGCACTCAACTCAGAAGCAGTCGTCTCTTTCTGAAGCTTTTGGAAGCTGTTCTCAAAACCGGCAATCGCATGAATGTTGGCACGTACCGTGGAGGTGCTCAGGCATTCAAGCTCGACACACTGTTGAAGTTGGCAGATGTTAAGGGCACCGACGGGAAAACCACTCTGTTGCACTTCGTTGTTAAACAGACTATTCGTTCCGAAGGAAGACGTTCTGCACGTTTAGCAAAACAAAGCGGAAGCATAACTTCTCTGGACAATCACAGCTTCAACTCCAACGATTTGTCCGAAGACATTCCAGGAGAAGGCAACCTCCATGCCGAAGGCCTTAAGATTGTTTCTGGACTAAGCGACGAGCTCGATAACGTCAAGAAGGCAGCAGGAATTGACATCGATGCGAACACCACGACAGTGGTTAATTTTGGCCGAAAGTTGACAGAGACTAAAGAATTTCTGAACAAGGATATGAAAAGCTTGGACGAAGACAGTGGCTTCCACCTTTCCCTCAAATGCTTCGTGGAGCATGCTGAAGCTGCCATAACTTTCTTATTGGAAGAAGATAGGAGGATAAGGACCTTGGTACAGAGCACCACAGATTATTTTCACGGGAGTGCCACGAAGGACGAAGGTTTACGGTTATTCATTATCGTCCGGGATTTCCTTGGCATGGTGGACAAGATCTGCAAGGAGGTGAAGGAATCACCAGAGAGAGTCGCCAAGCAACCGAAAATTAGGGACGGCCCACCAGCAACTCCTGCTTCTGATCCCCGGCAACGATTATTTCCTGCGATCAGGGACCAGAGGGTTGAAAGTTCCAGTTCAGATGAAGAGGACGATTGATATGAGTTCGACTGATTGTTCGCTTGGCCTCGAGCAGCAGGAACAAATCTGCAACAAGAGAATGGGTAGGCGGAAGGACTGGCTAGGAAAAGAGAAAATAACAAGTTTGGCACGACAATTCTCACATGTTCACTGGCAAATTGCTCGCGAAGCCTGATATTGTAAGGATGAACAAGCTTGATCTTAAACAATTCCGGATGATACAATGCTAATGGTACAAAAGTAAGGAAAGCAAACAATAAAAAATAAAAAAAAAGCATGAAAATTACAAAGCCATGAAACCCTAGACCAGAAGGATTTTCAGCCTTCAGTCTTCATCGCCAGCGGCCGCCTTGGATGATCCAACCTTTTTGGGAAGAAGGAGATTGTGGATGTTAGGCATCACACCACCGCTCGCGATGGTGACTTCTCCCAGCAGCTTAGAGAGCTCCTCGTCGTTCCTCACGGCTAGTTGAATGTGCCTCGGTACGATCCTAGTTTTCTTGTTGTCTCTTGCAGCATTCCCAGCGAGCTCCAAAACCTAATCGCCGAGACGAAAATTATCAAACATCATGCCTTTTTTTAAATAAAAAAAAAGAAGGTAATTTGAACCAAACGTTAGGAAATATCGAGGATCAAGAGAAAAGAAAAAGGGTAAAAAAGGCATATGCACACCTCGGCGGCGAGGTACTCAAGGACCGCAGCTAGGTAGACGGGGGCGCCGGCGCCAACACGCTCGGCGTATTTGCCGGCCTTGAGGAATCGAGCGATCCTGCCGACGGGGAACTGGAGCCCGGCCTTGCTGCTCCTGGACGTGGACTTCTTCGCCGCGGCGGAGCCAATTGCCTTGCCTCTTCCGGCCATAGCGACGGCGACGGCGACGGCGTAGGGCCTGAATTCGACGAAAGGGTGAACGAGGGAAGCGAATCTCCTGAGGCAAAAATTTCGATTTAATTTTACTTTGGCTTCGCTTCTTATTTATAGGCTAGCGAAAGGACGGAGTCAACCAATGAGGTACTAGCACACGGATTGTTATATTGACCGTGAGATCGTAACAGTTTGAACGGTCAAATCCTGTCTGTTAATCGACGGAAGGATTGATCGGTTAAAGAATATCGGACGGCTATTTTGCATTAATCGTACCGGTATATTTGCGTATCGGATGCCTTTTACTGCCACACGGATAAAACCAACGTTCAATAAGCACACGTTATCCGTTCTCAACATTAATAGAAAAAAAAAACTTTATCTGCTCTCAGATATTTATTTAATCAAGGAAAGACAATACTAGACCGTTTAAAATAAATATTATAACTTTCAATTCCAAAAATCACACCTTATCAAATTTATTAAAGTTTATTTTTTAAAAAAAATGAAACTTGAAGTTTTTAACTTTATATTTTAAAATATTAAAGATAACTCATTTTTTAAATCAGAATAATATATTATTTTATATGTTCAAATAATTAGTTAAATGGGAGATTAGGCTGAGTTGGCAATGATTAATTAAGGACATCCGAAAATTTCTAGATGGACGTAAGAGTTTCTCAACGGGATGAATTAATATTTAGATATAGTCATTTTAAAATTTAAAAATCAAAATCTAATAAAATTAATAAGTAATTTTTTCTTCGTACTAATTGATCCTGTTGCAAAGCGAAGTGGTGATCCCAAAGACTAGATGGTCCTCCGGGGATCACGAAATCACTGAGGCTGACTGCGAGGCTAGCTCACTCTTATCCTACAAGATAGAGACCGTTAGAATCCGTCGGGAAAAATCCCCGGTCAGGCACTTTGACGATCAAGTCAGTAATCAACGGTAGCAAGCAAATGGAAAGTAATAGAACAGTAGACAATGCACTATTGCGCGTATTGAGAGATGCGGAGTGGAGAGACTTATATAGCCGGGGAAGCTGACAGCTCTTGCCCCACCTGTTGTCATATAGCGAGGACAAGTTGATGCATACCCAGAGGTGGCAGAATAAAATAGTGCATACTGGATTAAGGAAAGGGGCACTGTCAACTAAATGGCCGGCGCCATTTGGCGCCGCTCGGGCTGACACCAGTGTATGTGGTCGTAGTAGGGGGGACAGGGTGTGGCAGAAGATCAAGCCATCAGCGGGATATCCGTCGTTTGGGTCAGGGTGGCACCAATCCTGCGTCGAACCCATACTGCTTTGGGTAGTCTGATGTCAGGGAGTGGTTGTTTTGCATGCTAGGGCATACTAGGGCTGACTGAGGACTCTTAAAAGGAAAATGCTGACTGGGGGCATTGACTGATGAGGCCGATTGAGGGCCTGGGAGATAGGTGTCGATTGAGGGCACTGACTGATGGCCCGACTGAGGGCCTAGGAGATAAGTGTCGATTGGGGGCACTGACTGATGAGGTCGACTGAGAGCCTAGGAGAAAGGTGTCGACTGAGGGCATTGACTGTGATATATTGGCTGAAGCTTCCTCGTGTTCGGGCTTACCCCAGAAGCGTGGGCCGTCACACGTCGGCTTGGAGCCAAACCCCGAGGGGTGAGAGACTGAGTTAGACATTATCTGAGTACATGGGACACTGCGTGTCCAACTAGGAACCTCCGGAGAGGAGTATGGGGTCATGCCCGCGAGAGAGTCTAGACGATGACCTGGGTCTATCCCTTCGTCTTCCTAAGGGAGCTAGGTCAGGTCGTCTGTATGGGCCTTCCATCCCACGGGCTCCCATAGCCAATGGATCTATCCTTTACTGACTAGGTGTCAGACTGCTAGGCTAAGCTACACATAAATAAACAGGGCCAGGATCACTAATCATAATATCTAAACTAATAATTTTATAATATATCTTTTTTTTACATCTTTTGCCCCCTAAATGGCCACGAGAGAGAGAGAGAGAGAGTGAGAGAGAGCTCCCTCTCGAAATGAAGGCTTTGGTGAAAGTTAACGGATATTATAATACCCCACTAATGTGAGATAGTATTAAATTGAACGTAGAATTGAACGCGCGTTCAAACAATTGAATGCTTTCAAAGGTTTTTCTATGAAGATAAAAAAAAATCTCTCACCGTGTGCGTTCAATAACACGTTTGTAAAATAATATCTCACCGGTGAAAGAAATGAAGGGCCACAACCTCCCATGTTTCTTTTATTAAAAAATTAAAAATTAAAACCCTACAAATAAAATTAAATTGATGATATATTTTTGTTGAGGTTAAAATTAAAAAAATAAATGGTTAGTTAACCGCTAATAAAATCACACAATTAGTTAATATCTATTTTAATAAAAAAATTAAAATTTTATTTATAAATACTCAACATCTTACCCAACTTATTTAAATTAATCAAACACCTAAATCCCTTTAAAAATATCTTCTCTTGCTATTTTCCTCCAAAATAGATAAAAATAACTAAGGATTTTTTTTTAAAAAAATATTTCTTCCCAAAATCTACTAAATTATTCTTATTTTTCATATACACCAAATTATCCATTAATTCATATCTATCAAATTATCCATCTAATTCATATGCAACCAATATATCTTTTACATCTCTGACGAAAAATAAATCATTTACTCTAACTTTTATTCTGAAAACTCAATTGTCTGACAATGAATCCTCGACTGAACTCGCAAATTTGGAAAAGGTGGATTTTGTCACTGTGAATAGAAGAAAGCGGTCAATATAAGATAAGGTTGAAGATGAGGCTTTAGCGAGATTGTTTATCACTATCGGCTATGATTCAATCGTCGATAATGATCAGAAAGTGAATGCTTTCTAGGGACATGTTGCAAGCTACTACAATAAGAATTGTCCTTCAGGCACATCCAGTAGAATTGCAAGTGTCATACGATCATATTGGCACAATACCATTAAAAAAAAAGATGTATCTCTTAACGCAAATTACAATAGTGTCTATCCAAAAAAAAATGATTAATGAGATTTTTTCAACCTCGGACAACCGACCTGGCCTCACGGAAGTTTCCTACTGGCCGCTAGGGTAAATCGGGAAGCGCTCGCGGTGGACGGTCTAGAAGCCCAGCGTCCTAGGGTTCGCGCCACATTTGGAGGAAAAATTCTTGCAAATACGCCGTAGCTAGGGATCGAACCGTGAATGCCTGGGTTAACTACTAGTCGTCCTACCGCTGCACCATAGCCCCGGAGTCACAATAGTGTCTTTCCAAGTGTCCCAGGGTTCACGCACCCATTTGAGGAAAAATCCTACAAATACGCCGTAACTGGGATCGAACAGCGGATGTCTGAGATAGCGACTAGTCGCCCTACTACTGCACCATAGCCCCGGAGGCACAATAGTGTCTTTCCAAATTCTATGATTATGTGATTAAATTATTTGATGATCAATACTTGAAAGGTCTAATGTTAATGATGTTCAATATCTTTTTCAAATACACGATGAAAGTTATGACTTCTTTGAAATATTAAGCAATCTTGATTACATACATTGGGAATGAAAAAATTATTCATTTGCTTAGAAATGTTAGTTAATCGTGTTTGAAACGATCATCAACAATCTAATTTATATGTTGTTTTAATTTTATATTGTATGGTTTTTTATATGTGGTACTCCTCCTTCTAAATTTATAATAATATTTTAATTTTAAAATAAAATGACACTATCAAACAAGAAAAAATTAGTTTACATAATAAATATATTTTAAATATTATTATTATTTATTTTAAATAATAATTAATTAATTAAGTAAATAAAATTAAAATTATATTTATTTAATATAAAATAAAAATAAAGATAAATGAATGAAATCCATGTATAATGAATTTTATTGTTAAAATCAATGCGAAAGAATGAATATATTAATATAATTATATGTGGCATGTGGACCTCATAATAATAATTGTTAATGTTAAAATAAAATTCTATATTTTTTATGTGGTATGCAAATATATATTTATGTGTGCATGCAAATTCTATATTTATATTACATATTAATATAATATGTACATGGCATAAATCTTATATTTTTATAAAATAATAGGTATTATAATACCTACCAATACGGATATTATAGAGAGCCTTCGATTTGGGTAGCTCTCTTTTATTTTTTTGTTTTTATTAAATATTTTTTTATTATTTTAAATAGAGATGAAAAATATAAATAATAAAAAATTATGAGATCATAGATTATTTTTTAATAGGAGAAGAATAGGTAACAATTTTTTTATATATATAATATCGATGCGCGAAAGAGCTTGAAAGAATTTTCGTGGCCATGGATGCTCTAAATTAATAGGTGCGTTAGATTAACCGATGACCTGTTATTTTGACGCTTCAGCCAGACAGCTGCAGGTCAACAATTAACGAATCAATTTAACATATCTAAAATATTGTGTTATTTTATTAATGATTTTTTTAATCTTTTTTAGTTGTGCCATGTAATGCGGGGATGGGACCAGAATCTAATTGGATAGATTTCCACCTATACAATCACGCCACGTCAGCCTCACTCCTCTAATACCAAACCCTAAAAAAGTCCCGAATCTTTCTTCCTTTTTCTCGCCGACACAACCTCAAGCGGACGGCGAAGAGGGGCCGCCAGATCGACGAAAGGAAAGGAATCATCTTTCGATTCTTTCCCCCCTGCGGCGCGTAGTCGTCGGAACCCATCAGCAGAAATCTGGGCGTCGGGAGCCGAATACGAGGATGGGTTCCTCTGATAGCGCTAATTGGTTCCTCGATTGCCCGCTCCTCGACGACGTCCCCGACGCCGGCGCCGATTTCGCCGCCGACAATGGCGCGTTTTATTGGGATAGTCGGGGCTTCGAACCTGTTTCCAATACGAGGTACTGAAATGTTCGTTCTCTTGGTAATACGAACAGGATCTTTGCCGCTTATCTTCGAAAAATCAACTTTTTCTGTTTATATGGCTTGCACAAACGTGTTTATTTAAAATACTAATAATTTCCTGCTTGATTTTGTCACCAACAAACCTGATTTATTTGTGCATGATTTTAAGATTGTGGTTATCCGTGCTTGTTCTACATGTATTTTAGGAGCAAATGGAAGATCATACATTGTTGCCCGCTAGACTTGTCTTCTTCTTCTTCTTCTGCCGCTTCTCCAAAGAGCTATTTATTTATTTCCAAACGAGTAGAAACAATAGGAATAGGCCTCGCAATTTTATAATTTCGTTTCCTCTTGATATCTACATTAAATTCTACGGATCTATAATTTTCTTTTACAGTGTGGATATTGATAGCTCCTTTCTAAATCCTGGTGGTTTTAAAGAACCTGGCTCTGCAAAGCGGTTAGGCCTTCATCCTGAGTTTACAGATCATGTTCTAAGATCCTAAAAACATAGATTATACTGTTGGTTTCGTAATTGCTGAGCATTTTATGAGTTGCAGTGCGAGATCAGAGTCCTCTAGTAAACCTTCTTCCAAGGCCTGTAGAGAGAAGATGAGAAGGGAAAGGTTAAATGATAGGTTAGTTTTGTCATCAATTCATGATTGTTTGTTAGTTAATCAGAATTTGTGGTCCTTTTCGGACATGCCTCTAGATTTTGATCTTTTCTCAATTTAAGGTTCTTGGAATTGAGCTCAGTTCTTGATTGTGGGAATCCACCGAAGACAGACAAAGCAGCTATTTTAAGTGATGCTGCTCAGCTGGTGACTCAACTGCGCAATGAAGCGCAAAAGTTGAAGGATTCAAATGAAAGCCTCCTGGAGAAGATAAAAGAATTGAAGGTTTGTTCTCTGTGTGTGTTACTAGTCTCTATTCGATGATGCGCTATCGATAATTCTACTTGTTTAGTTCCATTTTATGATTCAAAAATTAATTGTGGTACATGAAGACATTCCTTGAGACTTTCTTTTCATTTGTATAATTCTTTTTCGAAGATTGTTTTTGCTTTCCTTTTTTTGTCCCTTTTCATGTTACTTTTGGCTTCACATCACATTTGATATGCTTATGAAAAGCAGGACGAGAAGAATGAGCTTCGGGACGAGAAGCAGAGGCTAAAGGCAGAGAAGGAAGGTCTTGAGCAGCAAATAAAGCTTATGAATGCAATACCAAGCTATGTGCCTCAACCACCTCTAATGCCGAGTCCCTATGCAGCCCAAGGACTAGCACCAGGGCACAAGCTCATGGTCCCTGTCGTCAGTTTCCCCGGCTTCCCGATGTGGCAATACATGCCGCCTTCTGATGTTGATACATCACAGGATGCTGATAACTGTCCTCCTGTTGCTTAACCAATAATAGGGGGCCAATCTCAAGAACAATTGTTGAAGCCTCTTCGACATTGGGTTAACAAGATTCGTTGCCACCCCTCCATTTGCTTCACCTGTAGGCTTTTCGCCAGAGCACAGCCGTAGGTTTGATGAAACTGCTGCTTGAGTTATGTGAGCTTCTTTAGTTTTGGTTAAGTGATCACAATGATTCTAATCTGAGAAATTCTGACAGCACTTTCTACCATATGTATGTGAAAAATCCTTGGCTCTCACGTTAATCTTGGTAGATATTTCTTTGAAAAATGATCTGTTGTAAAATAAACAAGTTTACCTAAGCTCTAGCAAAGAAGACAAACTATCATCTATTGGAAAGTTCTAACCATCTCGTGACTGATCTGGAATCCATCGTCTAACAATTTGCTCTTTCACAGTGAATTTCTCCAAGGAACTTGTTGAACTCTTATGGCTATTGCAACTGCTCATAATGTAGAAACTAACAATGTCTTGATCATCATATCCGTACTATAAAATAAATTATGCAACACAACTAGAGCAAATAGAGATAGTCATGTTCAAGATTAAGTCTTAGACTTCTAGAACACTAAGATAAACATATCAAGCAGAAAAAACCAATAATCAAACTTGTTGAGGCGAACTCATATTTTTTATTATTTCAGCAGTTGAAGATGCTTCACTATTGACCTTCTCAGTACAGCTTTCATGAAGAGAGAATTTTTCCATCAGGTTGATACGCTCAATGGTGTCTTCGCTTTGTTTCGTATAATTTCCTAAGTGGCTCATCAGTGTCTTTGGTTGTCTAAAAAAATTTCTTTGGGATCTAAGATAACAAAACCAAAGACACTGTTTCATCATGTCTAACAATGCTTGACTGGATGCAGCATATCATACTTAATAACAGAATATTTAATGTTACAGCATAGTGAAACTTGCTCATTCTTTTTTTCTTTTCTACCATTTCATGACGAAAAACTCCTTTGCCTTAACTTGCTCGGCCAATTACAGTTCTAAAGAAAGAGATTTCACTTTAGATTTTCTTTTCCTAGTTTCTGGAGAAACTATATCTTGAACATTCAATCCAAAAGACTTAACCAAGAAAGCGTAGAATTTCTACACGATAGAGATGTTTCTCATCTACTCACCTTGAGAGAGAGTTTTATACCATTGAAATATTGGGACCAAACTGAGATATCAAAATTTACAACTACTAGATATTTTGAATCTAGGTAAAATTATGCATTTAAAAAAAACATAAGAAATAGGCAAATAGACTAAGGGAAAGTATGACCATCAAATTAAATGTTTAAAACTAAATCATTAAAATACGCAGCTGGGATGGGATGCAATAAACAGAAGAAGGAAGAAATTGAAACAAAAATACATAATCATGTTCATTGAGGGATTGAGCACTGTCACATGCAAAGTGCTGCTGTTTTAAGACAAAATGCCTCTAGTGATTTAACATCTTTTGCTCCAATTGAGGTTAGAGCACCGGAAATATTAAAGGGGCGTTTGGTATATATTCGATAATAAGAATGATAATAAATTTTGATTAAGAAGTTTATGAGTTTAGTGATAACTTAGTAGGGGTTAGATTATAAAATAAAGGGTATCACATTCATATTTTGATTCTGATTCTCGTATACCAAGCATCATAAATGAGAATAAATTCCCACATTCTAAATCCGCTTACCAAGCACCCCTTAAATGTTCAACAAAAAGTCTAAAATAATCAAAATCAGAGACACTGAATGTCAATTAACTTAGGGGGTATTTGGTTCGCTCCATTTTCTATTTTCATTTTCAGAAAATCATATTTTCTCATTTTTTTGGAAAATGATATTCTTTCATTCTCTAATTTTCCAGAAAACGTTATATCTTTTTCTGGAAAACAAGATTGAAAAATATAAACCAAATATGTTTTTAAAAAATCACATTTTTTATCGAAAATAAAAAAAAAAAAACCAACCAAACGCCTCTTAACTTTTCACTTTAATATCAAGTCCATTAGCATTCCGATAGTCTTACGTTTATCCGGAGACGAAAAGTTACCGAATTAAACAAGAATTAATAAATTAATGACAAGAAATTCGAGAGCGAGAAAATAACAATTGGCAGATATATAAAAATTGAACGAAAGTTATCTTTTTGAAGGGTTCTGTTCCTTAAAGAGATCAACAAAACTTTGATTGTTGAAGTGATCAACGTCGTTCTTCTTCAAGTTGTAGAGATAAAGAAAGCGATAATTTTAGGGATCCTTTAACGCCTTGAGCGGCTCTGCGCCTCACATGGATCTGCATGGGTTCTGTATTTCTATGAAAATTCCACCTTTATCATAGATCGCCACCACGAATGGCGCTCAGAAAACTGAGAAGGGAAGATATCAGACCAGGCGCTGGATTCGCAGTGCGTTTAGCTCACCAGGAAGGAGAAGAGGTCAGATGAGGGCTCGAAGGGAGCAGATCCTCTATCCCACAATCTTCTCGGTCCCGTGCCCCATAATCATCGAGTCCACATCTTCACATGTCGTCTCTCTCCGAGACGGTGCCCAGATCGTTATGCTTTTCGTGTGGGTCAGACTTTACCCGATAAGAAATTTCGCTATCTTAAGACCGTTATAGTTACGGTCATTGTTCACCGGGGCTTCGATCGCCGGCTCCCCTGTCATCGGGTCATCAACTTCCTTGACCTTCCGGCACTGGGCAGGCGTCAACCCCCATACATGGTCTTACAATTTTGCGGAGACCAGTGCTTTTGGTAAACAGTCGCTCGGGCCTAATCACTACGACCCCCTTTGTGAGGAAGCACTCCTTCTCTCGAGGTTACGGGGCTATTTTGCCGAGTTCTTTAGAGAGAGTTGTCTCACGCCCCTAGGTATTCTCTACCTACCCACCAGTGTCAGTTTCAGGTACAAGTACCCTTTTGTTGAAGGTCGTTCGAACTTTTCCTGAGAGTATGACATGGGTTACTTCCGTGCCGTAGTGTCTCGTACTGGGACATTGACCGAAGGCATTTCCTCTGCCCCTTCTTACCCTGAAAAAGTAAATCACCTTGTATCCTTGAACCGATAACCATCCTTTGGCTAACCTAGCCTTCTCCTTCCCTCGAGACCAACAAGGGGTAGTACAGGAATATGATGGTTGGCGACTCTTCTGATTGCCGATCAAACACCATCAGCGGCTTCCGACTGTCGTTCTGAACCAAACTATATCCTGGGGATACGTGAACCCGTCGGCATCACCGCAATTGCGATCTCGGCTGGTTTACCGTTCCCCAAGGTATCCTTTAATTCAGGATCGAAGGTCGTCGATGGTGTTCGATCGACGATCGAATGAATCGCCGGCCATCGATGACGATCGTAAAACACGAGGACATTGAGGAGGATCCCAGGCTCGAAGATTGGACACTTCGTGCTCGTTGGATGTTGTCGTCTGTGCTCGCCCTCATCGTCAATCTTCTACTGCTACTGCTGCCACTGCCGCCGCCGCCTTCGGGTGCCCTTACTCCTCTACTTACTCGCTGGAGCTCGCGTCTCCCTCCCTCCCTCAAGTGTCAACCTCCTCTGCTGCCTGCTATATTTCTTTGCTGCTTCGCGCCCTCATTGGTTCTAGGAAAAATCGCCAAAGCCAAAGTACTAATCATCTGTAGCATATATACCTACGAGTTCAACAGTGTCTTGTTTTGTTAGTTTTGCAATGCAAAAACCTATTGTGTGCAATTTAGAGGGAGAATATAACAGTGACAAGCAACTGCAGTCTGTAATTTCTTGAAGGCTAAAGAATTCATTTGGTATATAATAGATTGACGGATGACTCATACTTGAGTGAAAGTCAACGTGAGAGACGTCACGAGTGAAAAAAAATCTATTACGTTTTTTCATAACATAATTCTGTTACAATTTTCGTAACAAAATTCTATTATGATTTTTCAAATTTATTTTAGCATGATGAGATTTGAATACTATTTATAAAGATTATTGTGAACCTATTATAGTATTATGAGGATTCTAGAGAAAATTCTAATAAAGTTTTAATTTTTTTATGGAGTAGACACGCTGACGAACTACTGTAACTCTTCTTTTCCCTCTTTTTTTTTTTTGTATTTCCTCTCTATTGTCTGTCTTTGGCTTGTTGCTTCATTCGACCTCTTTCTCGTATCCTTTTCTTCCACATTAAAGGTTGAGAGGTGTTGCCCCTTTTGTGTAACAATTGATATCAGAGCGAGATTTTAATAGATTTCTTCAGCATGTTGAGGATGTCTTTTGCGAAATTTGATATGGTGAAGTTTGATGAACTGGAAACTTCAAATTATGGCAGAGAAGGATCAAGAACTTGTTCGTGCAATAAGAGATGGTGAAGGCGCTAGGAGAGGAAATCGAAAAGTATGAAGAGATCAAATTGGCAAGAACTTTAGGCAAAGACAGTGACAACAATCAGGTTTTGTCTTACAGATGATGTAATATATCATGTCATGGATGAAAAGTCACCGGTGATAGTTTGGAAAAAGTTGGAAAGTCTATATATACATGTCAAAGTCATTAACAAACAAACTATATTTCAAGCAAAAGGTATGCGGGTGGAAGATGACAAAGGAAACCGATCTAAACCAACACATCAACTTATTCAATCAGATTGTCAGCGATTTAAAGCAAGTTGATGTGAAGATTGAGGATGAAGATAAGATGCTGATGTTGCCGAATTCTCTCTCTTCATCTCCTACGTACGAGAATTTGATTACTACTTTGATGTGAGGTAAGGAAACTTTTAAATTGGAAGACTTCACAGATACGTTGCTAGGCTTTCATCAAATGAAGAAAACAAGCGATAAAGTTTTCAAGGAGAATGACTTGTGGTAAATAACAACCAAAAGCGTGGTAAGAGCAAATCTCGACATGGATTGGGCAATGACAATAAGACTCGTTCAGTCATTCTAAGTGAAAAAGTGATGAGGTGGTCACTTGCTAAAGTATGAAGAAAAAGGTCATATGAAGAGATAATGTTCACAGATGAAAAAACATGGTACAAAAAACAAAGGTAGCTTGACGAAATCTGCAAACATTGAAATTCAGAGAACGGTGATGGAAATATACTATTAGTTATATCTAGTTTGGAGCAGCTGACAAATGCATGGATAGACTTTGCATGTTTTTATCACATGAATCCAAACAAGAATAGTTTGACACCTACTAGGCAGTGAACTCTGGTTTAATGTTGATAGAAACGATGCATAATGCAAAATTATCGACATAGGAAACATCAAAATGAAAATGTTTGATAGTATGATCAAAATCCTATGTAATGTCAAACATATACCAGAACTAAGGAAAAACTTGATCTCACTAGACACAGTGGATGGTATTAATTGTAGTTGCAAATTAGTAAGCGGGGTGATAAAGGTCAGCAAAGGATCTCTGATGGCAATGAAAGGAAAGAAGTTAGTAGGAAACATCTACAAGTTGGTAGGGAGTATAGTTGTAGGTGAAGTCGTCTTAGTAGAGTCTGAATTAGACAATACAGTCTTGTGGTATATGTGGCTAGGGCATATAGGTGAACGTGGGATGTTGGAACTGTACAAGAGAGAGTTGTTAAAAGACATGAAGACATATAAGTTTGAATTCTGTAAATTTTGTGTTCTCAAAAAATAGAGCAGCAATTCAAGATGACAACGCACAAGACAGAAGGAATTTTAAATATACATAGGGATCTCTAGGGACCGGCCAATGTACTATCACGTGTGAGACATGTGAATCTTGTGAATTTTATTAATGACTACTCATAAAAGGTCTACGTATATTTCATGCATCACAAATTTAAAACTTTTTGAAGTTTAAGTTGTGGATAACTGAAGTGGAGAACTAAATCGGAAGGAAAATAAAATGTCATAGATCATATAATGGGACTCAGTACATGGATTCAAAGTTTCAAGAATTTTGTGAGCAACATGAGATATTTCTTGGTTCATAGAACACTATAACAGAACAGTGTGGCGGAAAGGTTGAACAAGACAATTATTGAGAATGCAAGATGTCTTAGACTGGATGCAAGGCTAGCAAAGAATTTCTAGGTGGAAACGATTAATATGATATGTTATCTCATTAATAGATTACGATGAATAGTCCTAGAAGAAAAGGTATCAAAGAAAGTATAAACAATAAATCTAGTAGATTACTTTCATCTTTGAGTTTTTGAATGTCCAACCTTTGTGTACACATATCTAGTAAAGAAAGATCAAATCTGAATGCAAAGTCGAAGCAATGCATCTTTATGAGATACCAGAAAAGAGTTAAAGGCTTCAAGCTTTGGGATTCCAAGGCAAATAAGGTGGTGATGAACAGAGGTGTGGTATTTGACGAGAATGTCATGTTAAAAGTTCTCAAGAAGATGAAAATGAAACATTACAGAGTAACAAGCAGAAGGACATTGTGCAGGTGGAGCTAGAGACTCGTGACTCTAATAATAATAACTTAGGGCACACAAAACATCAAACTATAGCCAGAGGCAGAACTAGACGAGTCATAAAGCCGCTCATCATATATGCTTTTGAGGACTTGGCGTCTTATCCACTCATCACCAATAGCAGATCTTTTCAGGAGGCAGTTCATAGCTCTGAGAATGAAGAGTGGATGAGTGCTATGACGAATGAGATGGAATCACTGCATAAGAATACATCATGAGATCTAGTGGAGCTTCTTGAGGGAAAATGAGATACAAGGTGTAAGTAGGGTGTTCAAGAGGAAGGAAACAACAACAAAGGAAGCTTTGTAACTTACAAGGTTGATTGAGAACTCAGAGTTTAGCAAAATAGAGTCAAGTCATTGACTTGTTATGTGATAATCGGAGTGCTATCTATTTGACAAAGAATCAGATGTATTACGAGAACCAAATATATTGATGTGAAATATCACAAGATCTAGTGGAGTTTTGCTTAGATATTAGTGTTATTCAAAGGGATTAATATTTACTAAAATAGAAATTGTTGACAGGTAGCTCATATCTAAGTGAAGGCCTATGTGAGGGATGTTGCGAGTGATTTTTCGTAATAGAATTCTATTACAATTTTTCATAACAAGATATTGTTACTATTTTTATGGTACGTTTCGACATGTTGGGGTTTGAAGACTATTTATAGGGATCATTATAAACGTATTATAATATTATGAGGACTCTTTTGTGTAAAAGGAATTCTAATAAAGCTTTGGTCATTTTGTGGAGAAGGCACACCGTCGAATCATGATGACTCTTTTTCTCCATTTTCTTCTTCTTCCTCTTATTTGCTCTTTCTTATACGTTTTTGTCTCGTTGCTCCACACGATCTCTTTCTCTCTTCCTCTTATTTTGCGTTAGAAGTTGAGGATCCCTTTTGGAAACATAGTGATAGAATATATAAAATTTAAAATAGAATTTATCCCATAAGACTAAATTATTATGGTTGTATATGTATCTTGTTCTACATACTGTTTTAGACAATAACATCTTCCTTCATATTTGCAAGCTCTTAGAACTCAAAGTTTAATGAATACCGGAAGGATTGTATCAACAAGCACATCATCCAAATCAAGGAATGACATGATCAGTTTGTGTAAATTGAAGTAATTAGCTTAATTAAGCACAAATGACGACCTCACATGCACCTACCGGCTAAACATATTTGTATGCATTAAAAGAGAATTATTCAAGTCATCAGGAAAATAAGACCTAATTAATATTTCTTAAGACACAATAATTTACTTATTAATATGTCTTTAGAATCGGTCAATTTAGAATTGGTCAATTGACCGAGTACTTGTAAACATCTATATATTGCATTCTTTATGTCTACATCAATAACAAGATTTTATTATTGTTCATATCTCTTTCTTCTTTTTATGTGGTATCAGAGCCATACACTTTTTTCTTCCTCAATTTTTTCTTCTGCCGCAACAATTGCCAAACCCTATTTCTCACTCTCGAGTCTTTTTGCTTGCACCTGACCTTGGAAAGAACGGCACCGCCGTCCTTGGAAAGAACGACACCGCCGTCCTTCTTAGGGAAGTTTGCCTTCCTTCTTTCCGTTTTGGGAATTGTGCAAGCTCCTCCTTCTGCTTTTGGAATCCTCACCATAGCCTTTTGATTTGCATCTCTGTCTTCCTTCTTTCCGTTTTGGGAATCGTGCATGCTCCTCCTTCTGCTTTTGGAAAGCTTGCCATCGCCTTTTCTCTTTACATCAAAATTCTCTGTCATATTTGGAAGATTGGTGGCAGATTCCTTTCCTTTATCCTTTGCAGGAACCTTTGTTTTCTTTGAATTGTTGTCACTGATTCCTCTCAAGTTCTAGTTGAGCTCGCCAATTCTATAAAAGTAATTAAGTTGCGGTGAAAGAGAGTCACATGCTATTCGCTGGTGATTGTGAAGCTAAGTCATTCATATTCTTTTATATATAATGTTGGAATATTCATTTCCATCATCCACCATAGAAATAAATTTTGCGACACAACTTTATTCTCTGTCCCTAAATGTCATATCTTATTTACCCGTCAAACTTAACAATGATAATTATATGCTTTGGAAGATGCAATTTCTTTCAGTACTATGTGTTCATGATCTACTTGGAGTTATTGATGGTACTTCTCCTAAAGCACAAGTAGTCAATGCAAACTATGCTATTTGGAGCAAGAAGGATAAACTTATTATGACATGGTTAATCTTGATGATCGGTGAATCTATACTTCCTACAAATGTAGGGCTTAATAGCTCTGACCAAATATGGGAAACTCTTGCTCGAACCTTTGCTTCAGACTCTCAAGCACATGTTCTTCAACTTCACATGCAATTACAATCGGTGCAAAGAGAAGACAAGTTTATCAATGAATATATACAATCAATTAAGACCATTGTTATCCAATTTCAAATCTAGATTTACTAATCCATGTTCTTACAAGATTGGGGCCTCAATATGACAACTTTATTCCTAGCATAACTACTTGCATAGATCAAGTGCCACTTAATACTCTTCATGACTTGCTATATTCACATGAGATACTTCTATAATTTCAATTTCAAAGGGTCTCAAATTCTCTCATTCTTTCGGCACATGCAACTTACAAAATCGATAGTACGACCCATCCTCCACAAAATCAAGGAAGTCAGGTTAAACGAAATAGAGGTCAAGGACGAGGACAAGGTCAAGGACAAGGACGAGGACAAGGACAAGGACAAGGTCGAGGCCATTGTCATATATGTCTCAAGAATGATCACTAGATGGGTTAGTTTCGAGTTATTTAAGGAAAATTTTAATTTTTGGAATATATATATACATACAATTTACTTGCCCCATGCCCTAAACCCACGTCGTCTCCCCCTCCCCACCTGATGTAGCTCTCCTTCTTCTTCTTCTCTTCGTCTCCCTCCCCCTCCTCGTGCACGCAAAGTCGGCAGCAGGACCACCGTCCCTCGCCCTCGATCCAAGCCCTAGCGATGCACGCGAAGCCTCCCTCTCTTCTCCACCTTCCTTTCTCTCTTGATTTCGCTTCCTCGATTTTGAACGGGTGATCGATCAGAGTTTTTCTGGAGGTGCCGCGAGTTGCAGCCATCGGCTCTTCTCCCTACCGAGATCCAATGCCGACGGCCTGTTCCTGGGGTTTGACTCCCTCTTCGTGGCACTGTTCTGTGTCGGAATTGAAGCTAGATGATCCCTGCCAGCGTTTCGCACCGGGTAAGAGTTTCTTTTGTTATGGTTTGCGTTTTAATTTGGCGATCGAAGTTTCCATTGGAGTATCATTTTTATTTGTTTTTGTACTCTCGTAGTATTCTTACCGTATTGATGTTGTTTTAGTTTGGTTTTCTTCTCGTAGATTCCTTTGTGGTTGTCATGGGTTGATCTTGTAGGAATCATGATAGAGTTGTTTTTATTGTTTATGATTTAATTCTAGAATTCAAAATTTCCTTGGATTTTGCTGTTGTTTGTTTAGATTTGGCATCGTTGGATTCAAATCTATGCTTGATAGGGAATTTGGTTTGACATTCTTTGATTCAGCTGCTACCCTCCTCTACTGCCGTGAGCTTCCATTGCATTGGGGAAGTTGTGCGTAGGTTCAAGTTATAGAAAGTAGGGTTTAAAGTCTGAATGATCTGATTTGTTGAAGGGGAGTTTGGTTTTTGCTGTGATAAGGTTGTCGTGAGCCTTAAACATAGGTTCTAAGTCCTTGTGTTGATGGAGGATAGGTTAAGCTGTTGGTTTTAGGTTTAGTTACCATTCGTTTGATGTTGTCTAAAATTTGCAGCTAGCCAACTTGGATCAGTGAATGAAATGGTGTTTCAAATTATGTTTTTGAATTAGCTTTGCTATCTTAGTTTTCTTGATCTTGTAGTAGTCTTCCGTGTGGTGCAATGGGTGGTAGTATTGCACAGTAGATAAATTGATAAGAGAATTTAGTTTGCTTAAACTATATTTATAGTTAGGTTTAATTGAACCTATTAATGAATGAGTCATAATAATCTGGTAGAGGAATATCCGATGAAGGAAGGGTTTAACAGTCCTATTATGCATGTTGATTCAAGACTCTGACTTGGCACGAGCAACTAGACATGAGGATTATTTGGATACGATCGACATATAAGGCAGATACTTCTTACTTGATTCCTGTAGATTCGTTTATCTTAAATGCATGGTTGTTTAGCTATCTGAGTAGGTTGTTTTACCTTAAATCTATTCTCCTTGTTTTTCCTGTTTGATACTTATTCTTGCTTGACCTTTGAGTAATAATTCAAAATGTTCAGTTATACAGTCTCATCTCTTGGTTTTTGATCTAAAGAGTACTGCATGTATGCGTGTACTGTAAAGCTATCATTTGACTTATCTAGGGTTGGTTAGCATTAGATAAATCCTGCCTAGTAGATTAGTGCATATTTATTACTTTGGTGTTGATTGTGTTTCGTATCGTATTGATTGCATGATTTTGGTTTGATTGAGGTTGTGCATATTAGTGACATGTACCATGACATTGTTTGCATGCCGATGACCACTGACTCCCTTGTGGTTGAGATGGATCGTCGGCTATATTTTTCTATTGTGCCACGCTCAGTGGAGTTATGTGCAAACAGTTAATACTCCCTAGGTGTTTGGAGTCCTCACAGGTATTTCGAGGTTTTTTTAAAGCCACAGGTGTTACGACATTTCATTCAGGACTACAAGTATTGTGATGTATCTGCATAGCCACAAGTTTTGGCACTTGTATCTTATCCACCCAACCTACCCAATGTAGCGGTGGTTGGTGTGCGTACAGTGCAGGTCATCGCATCATGTGCATATTATGCATTGTGTATTTACTTGTGTTTGTTGCACTTGTTTGAGCTATGATTGCAACATTTGATTTACATGCATATCCGGTTATAATTTGCATTTATTATATAATCTGGATCTGCTCGGTAGTACTAGCAGCTTACTGAGGTATTAGGGGGATTTATGATCTTGACCCTATGTGTTTCATTGGTTTTTAGGTATATTTTACTTATACAGATGCATTTGGTTTATATTCTTTATTCCAAAGATTCTATACCTTTTGTTGGAACGGAGAAAATGATAGGGGGGGGTGAATATTGTTATAAAATTTTCGGACTAAGAAAGAGCAACTATGCAGCGGAAAATAAAGTAACGAAAAGCAAGACAATAGACACGTGGGATTTATTTACTTGGTTCCCGACCCCCCCAGGGTCAGTACGTCCAAGGCCTATGTACTCGGCATGAGTCCACTATTGGTCTCCTTTCCTGAATTTCCGGAGGAGGAGAAAACCCGTCTTACAGTTGATATACAAGCAGAAAGATATGAATTGAAATGCAGCTTGAATTAAAATAAACCAAACAAGAACAGACGATCAAGCCAATCCGAAACTCCGAAGCGTCGCACACTTCCTCCTGGAGCTTCCTTGGTCGCAGAGCTTCGTCTGATCGCTTTTGCTTCGCACGGAATGGCTTAGAATGAATGTAGAAGTTGTGTCTGAAGCTGAGGGGTCGAGGCCCCTTTTATAGGCTTCATACGGGCGCCTGTGATGATGGGGGCGCCCTATAGGGCTCGGTCAAACCTTATCCCTATGCCGAACTCGTCGCAACTGATAAAACCTTTGACCTAGGCGCCTACATAAACCCGGGCGCATGTATCATCCCGGACGCCTGAATGGAAGTCTGTTCTGCTTTCTTCACCAAAGCTGTTTTTTCCTTCTTTGATCTAGGCGCACCTATTGATGGGGGTGCCTGGATGCTTGGGGGCACCCCCATTGATGGGGGTGCCTGGCTTCAAGGCTTCCAACCCAGTTTTTTGCCTGCTTTGTCTTCCCATCTTGGTATCTGCAAGATACAAAAACACAAAGCAAGTATACACACAATTTTAACCTTAAGGACTTGGTTCTGACTTCGGATTTCCATGAAACCCTAGGTCGAACCGACGCAAGTTCCCACCCCCGAGAACACGCCTTTCACCTACTCCTTTCAGGAGACGGTTGCCACCCCATCCTTCGGGTGGTCTTTTTGCTTAGCCTCCGATACTCTCGGATCTCGAGACGTCCAAACCCTGACTCGTCTCTACTTCTGTCCTTAGTCATCGCTCAGCTAAGTTGCTCAGTCCCTCGAACCAAGACTTCATGCCCAAACCCTAGGTCCAGGACTTCGGTGCCCAACCCTCGGCCAGGTCTTCGTGCCCAATTCCTCGAACCAGGTCTTCGGTGCCCAACCCTCGGCCAGGTCTTCTTGCCCAGTCCTTGACCAGGACTTAGTGCCCAACTTCCGGTCAGGTCTTTGGTGCCCAGCCGTTTGCCAGGACTTAGTGCTTAATCCATGATCAGGACTTAGTGCCCAATTCTTCGAACCAAGACTTATTGCCTAGGATTGCTAGGACTTTCTTTCACTTTGGTTACTCCTCTCTTAACTCCCCTTCCCTTGTTCAATGTATCACTGACTTAAGTATTTGTCAAACATTAAAACACTTAGAGGAGGACATCCCTGATGCAACTTGCACCAACACCTTTGTCTTTTATATGCTTATTTTATCTTTTTATATACGATGTATTTATCCACTCTTAGACCCGCAGAGTTCTGCGCGGAACTCACCACGCTTCATTCTTCTTTTATTTTAGGTAATTGATAGTCGTGTCTCATGCCACTAGGAGAGAATTCAGCTGTCACTCCCCGTTTGAGTATCATTTTTATTTGTTTTTGTACTCTTGTAGTATTTTTACCATATTGATGTTGTTTTAGTTTGGTTTTCGTTTCGAATGGTATTTGACTTTCTTTAGACGTGTATTTATTAACTTCCGCTGAATTTTGAATGTCAGTCAAGTGTGGCTGAGTTTATTTATTATGTGTGGAGATGTATATGTATAAGTTTCAGATTGTCTGTCGTACAAGGGATGCAGTGTTAGATTTTCGAGCAAAGCATGGGCCTCTGGGAGCGTGACAAATGTTATAAGAGATTTGATTTAAATTTTATTGGAGGTTTTGCATCCTCAACTCAAGCGTCAACATTAACTCCATCATCTCATCCAGGAGCATTCTCTCTTACAAGCAATCCTTATATAACAATGACAGATTCCTCAATCTCAGGATGACATTCAGAGTCTGGCTTGACTCATCATGTTACACCTAATTATGATATTCTTGTTGGTGCAATCTTGATTAGGTCAGGGTTGACCTAGTTTGACAAAACTCAGGTGAGCTTGAGTCTGGTAAGCTCGGGTGAGCTTGAGGTCGTATGTTTCGATGTTTGACAAAGTTGTTTGAGTGGTCATGATGTGTGAGTCAAGTGGGTCAAGGTTGACTGGAGGCTTGACTGGGAAAAGACCTAGTGGGACTAGGCACACCTAGTGGGACTAGGTGAAGTCCAGGTAGATCGGGGAGATCGTACGCTGGCATGGCAAAAGACCTAGTGTGACTAGTTGAAGTCCAGGTGGATCTGGAAGATTGCACGCCGGCATGAGAAAAATCCTAGTGGGACTAGGCACATCTAGTGAGACTAGGTGAAGTCCAGGTGGATCTGGGAGATTGCACGCTGGCACGAGAAAAGACCTAGTGGGACTAGGCACACCTAGTGGGACTAGGTGAAGTCCAGGTGGATCGGGGAGATCGCACGCTGGCAAGGTAGAAGTCTACCGAGAGACTAGACCTAACTCGAGGGTTAGGCAAATCTGGTTGGGAACCAGGTTGAGTCCGAGCTGGGAGCTAGGCAGGAGAAATCCAGGTTGGTCAAAGGGGTTGATTGGACACTAGGTAGGGGATCCTAGACTTGTGAAAATAAGTTAGGTTGGACTCAATCGATTGGGTAATCGATTGAGTGAATCGATTGGCTAATCGATTAGGGCAGTTTGCGCGAGAGAACAGAAGGGTCTGGAATCGATTGGGCAATCGATTCAGGATACCCGTAATCGATTGGCTAATCGATTACGGTTCGAAAAATAGCCGTTGAACGGCTAAATCCTACGTGGTAATCGATTGGGTAATCGATTTAGAAACCCTAGGCGTCGGGTATAAAGGTTTTCACGCAGGTTTGAAGCTCAAGACTCCCTCCTCCTTCCATGCCATCTCAAGAGACGCTTTGGGGCTTAATGTTGCTGCACTTCCAAAGGTCTAGAGGCGATCACAAGCTTGAAGAAAGCAAGGAAAGCATATAGAGTTTGTTATTGTAAATCTTGTAAGATTTTCCATTGTATTTTGCTTTCCTTTGGTGTATTCTTCTTGTAAGCTTGTAAGAGGTTTCTCCACCTCAAGAAGGAGATCTTTCATAGTGCATGAGAGAGTGAGGAGAGTGGATCCTTTGATTAGTCACCTGCCCGGGGTGGATACCAAGTAAATCCTTTGTGTTAGCGTTTGCTCGAGTCTTCCGCCGCGACAAATCATCACGGGAGCAAATCGGAGCTAATCACCCCCCCTCTAGCTCGTCTACCGGTCCCAACAATTCTTACAGAAGTCTCCTCCTATCATGGTCCCGACAAGATATAAATAGGCAATGGTTCAGGTTAGCAAATTGCTTACCTTGGAAACATATTTCTTCATTCATCTTGTTGTCTCTTTCACATGCACAATACACTCCATGTTCCCTCTATCACTAAAAATTACTTTCATTTCATCAATTTACTCTTGATAATAATGTAATTTTTTGAGTTTCACCCTTATTATTGTCTTGTAAAGGATCTTATAACCAAAACCACCTTGCTCAGAGGTGAAATTAGAGATGGTCTTTATCACCTACAACCTACATCCACCAAAGTTCTTATTGGAGAACTCACAAATAAAACCTCTTGGCATGCACGCCTTGGTCATCCATCTCTTCGTCTCGTTCAAGAATGTAGGGAATCGGATGGCCATCTAGAGGGGGGGGTGAATAGAAATTGCCCCTCAACTTCTTCGACTTTCTCTTCCTATAGTGTTAGTGCACAAGCGGAATAATATATAACAAACTAAACACAAAGGAACAAACCGATGTAACATGGTTCGGAGATAACACTCCAACTCCATGGATGTCTGTAAGGTGGGCAATTCCGATTCGTCAGTGGATGATTCCTCGAAAAATCTGCAGCTAGCTCACATAGCTCCTTGTGGGTGGAGAAAACTCTCCATAACCTCGCACAAGACCTCTGAGAGCTTAAACTACTAATTAACCTTTAACCAAGTCCAATTTCGTCAACCTTGCTCAAGCAAATCGAGTTCTCTTAAATAGAATTCGTTTGTTGATCCAGCCGTTACCAATCGACTGATGTCAACACCAGTCGACTGACAGCTGTCGAATTTGAACGTTACAGCCCAATGTTCGAATTTAGCCAACACCAGTTGACTGCACTGATTTTTCTGTGTCCTTAACCAGTCGACTGATCACATACCAGTCGACTAGTAAATTCCTAAACCTAGGATTTCCCTTCCCGAGTACATTTCACTCGCACTCGGACCCTCATGACTCACTTGACTCTTCTTTACAGCCTTGACTCTTGCCTTCAAGTCTTCTTCGCTTTAGCTCTCATCCCTCGGATGCATACAAGCCCGTGATTCGTTCTCATATCATCCTTTGCGTATGCCTCGAAGTGCGCTTCCCTTGGCTCATCGTTGTTGTCTTGTCCACGGTCTCTCGGATGCTCTAACCTTTACCGGATTCGAAGCCATCAAGCTGAGTCATATATGTATCCTGCAGACCTGCACACTCAAATACACATATCAAATACAAGGGTGAACCTAACTTAAATCCTTTGCCCAAATATTAAAACACATGGTCACACGGACCATAGATTGCCTCATTAAGCTCCCCCTTTTGATGTTTAGCAATACGCTTAAGTTAGAAAAAATAAATAGCAAATACAAATGCTAATAAACTAGACTTACGTTGTCAAGACTACACCTTAGACTTACACCGCCAATGCATATACTAACATGCAATGCAAATGCAACCAATGCATGGAATCCTATCACAAGGTTCCCCAACACCTAACCTCCCCATGAGTTAGGGTTTTCACCAAGGGCTTTTTAAAACCTATCCAAGGCTCCCCCTACACTTGGAATTACTAAGGGATTTTTAAGAACCTATCACAAGGTTTCCCCTTTGCCAATAAATGAGCAACAAAGATCTCCCTTAACCTAAACTCGCCCTTGAGCTAGGATTTCTTGCAAAGGTACATAAGATTTTTCCAATTAAACCTTAATTCTTCCCCTTTGTCATACATCAAAAAGAATTCTAATAATATTTCAATTATTAAATTCTTTAACCTTTAATGACAATAAACATTATGTATTAACTCCCATAAGATTATACACATATTTGACATCATTAGGACACTTTTTGAGTTGCTGAAAATAGTTTCAGTATGTATCAGTCGACTGAGACAGTTATCAATCGACTGATCTTTATCGAAAAAACCTCACAGAAGCTTTCTTACTCTAGAAAATACTATTACCAGTCGACTGATACCCTGATATAAGCCTTTCAACATTTTTGAACCTAATTCAGAAATACACCAATAATTTCATAATTCTTCAAAAATTTTCAAATTTTGTGGAGAGATTTGTGGTACTCATATCTACTTAAAAAAATACATTTAAAAATGTACATAGATCCCAAAATTGACATAAAATCCAAAACTACCTAAATGATTCAAATGAATCTTGACCTAAAGTCCTAGTTTTGGTCTCCTTTGATGTATTTGCCCTTACCAACCACAATGCATCCCTAGCATTCGTTTATATGGTATCTATACATCAACAACCAATTTTCATGCAATATGAATCTCATTTCATATTTTCATGCATGAAACTCAAACCATATGTGTCAAATCCTTAAGGTTAAGACTCAAATTCGTTTCCAAATTCTTTGGCACATTTGATGGTCCATTTAGACTCCCAAGAGATATCCTCATCAGATCTATTGCTCATGGGTCCCAAATTAGCTCTTTGAGCACCACTTAGAGCTATTAGTCTTAACCACCTCCCTAGGTGACTCATCCACAATTATTAAGTCATACCGGTATATCTCCGATGACTCTTGGCCTACAAATCTCACCTTTTTAACCTCGGACACCTTATCCTTGGTTAAGTTCTTCTTTCCCTTAATCTTTGACATCTTGTCCTTGGTAAATGTCTTTTTGCCATTAAATGACACTCCCTTGCTATTTTTGGACTTTTCCTTACCAAAGTCATATACTACTCTAGCATCAAACTTGCCCTTAGCCTTGGAGAGATTAGAACAGTATCCCAAGCCAGATCTATTAGTGTTGGGTCTTTGACTCCCCAATAATTTATCTAACTCTTTGGATCCAACATTGAATCTCTCTAAGGTTTTCTCTAATCTATCAAGCTTTGTCTTCAAAGCTTGATTTTGTCTTTCTAGGGTTCTAATCCTAGAATCAACATATCCACCTTGGATATTCCTAGACTTACCCATTCTAAGCATGTGTCTCCCGCCCCTTCTTGGAATTAATACCTTG
This sequence comes from Boesenbergia rotunda, assembly GCA_024364735.1. Classification (NCBI taxonomy): domain Eukaryota; kingdom Viridiplantae; phylum Streptophyta; class Magnoliopsida; order Zingiberales; family Zingiberaceae; genus Boesenbergia; species Boesenbergia rotunda. Next base: position 83,718 of record JAGFNQ010005802.1, read on the forward strand.
ATCATTAGGATTAATGGTTCTAGGTTTATCATGAATGAATTTCTTAGGGTTATGATTTGCAATAACCCTATTTCTATCATGATATTTAAAATCAAAATTATGCATGGGTAAATAATTTACATTATTCCTAGCATGCATGGAGGAATTCAAATTTAATTTATATTTTAAGTTAGGGTGTACCTCCCTTACCCTTGTAGCTCCCCCTTGATGTGAGCTTCTCTTCTTGTTCTTCTCTCATTTCTTTAAATGCCCCAAATTTTTGAATTCTCCCTTCCCTGAGCATTTGGTATGTTAGTGGCCGCACTCACCACATGTGAAGCATTTAATCTTCATCTTCTCCTTCTTCTTCCTACAACCCATATTAGAATTTAAAGGAATTGAGTCGGGTTTGTTAGGATCGATGCCGTACGCTAGAGGGGGGGTAAATAGCAAATCTCGGCTTGTTCTTCCTACGTTGTTAGTATGCGCAGCGGAAACAATAATAATAAACAATAAAAACAAAGGAACAACGCTAACAAACCGTATTTAGTTGGTATCTACCCCGGCCGGGTGACTAATCCAACAATCCTTCGGCGGATCACTCCCCGGATAACCTCCGGCTAGAAACGTGTCGCTCCTTGTGGGTGGAGAAACCTCTCCACAACCCTTTGCAAGCTACTGAGCACACAAGACTACTAACTTGCCCTATCCAAGCAAGTTTCGTCAAGAAACCCCAGCCCGATCGAGTCCCCCTTTAAATAGACTCGGGCTGGAAATCACGCCACCAGTCGACTGCCCCCAGGGCAGTCGACTGGTGCCACTTAAAATCCGACCGTTACACCCAACGTTCGACTTTTCGTGGCTTCCAGGCAACTAGCAGTTGACTGCTCCCAGGGGCAGTCGACTGCTCCCAGTCGACTGCCCCAACTGGCAGTCAACTGCCAATCGACCAGAACCCTTCTGTGGGTTCTGGCAGTCGACTGCCCAACCTGGCAGTCGACTGCCCTGTCTACCAACCTAGGGTTTTGCCTCCCCGAGTACATTCCACTCAGCACTCGACCCCTAGGACTTCCCGAGTACATTCACACAGCACTCGTCCTCACGACTCGACTGACTCCTCTTCCGCAGCCTCGACTGTTGCCTTCGCGCCCTCTTCATCTTTGGCCCTCGTCCCTCGGATGCGCACGCAAGCCTCCAGCTTGCATCCATGCCACCCTTCACGTACGCCTCGAAGTCCGCGCCCATCAACTCATCGTCCCTGCACTCCAAGGTCCCTCAGATGTGCACACAAGCCTCCAGCTTGCCTCCATGCCATCCTTCACCGTACTGAGGTCGTCCAGTCAAGTCCATATGCGTACCTGTACAACCTGCACACTCAACATACGCATATCAAATACACAAGGATAAACCTAACTTAAACCCTTTGCCCAAACATCAAAACCCATGGTCACACCGGACCATCTTAGGGCCGATTGCTCCAACAATCTCCCCCTTTTTGATGTTTGGCAATCCGTTTAAGTTAGGGAAAGCAAGATAGTAGTCAATAGCAAAAACCATGCTAAATAAATGCATATGCAATGCAAAATGGATCCTATCCCAAGACATCCTATACCTAACCCTCCGAGTTAGGAATTTTACACCTAGCCCTCCAAGCTAGGAATTTCCCACCAAGTTAGGATTTTCCAACCAAATCGGGCTTTTTAAAACTTCTCCCAAGCTCCCCCTGCATTGGACTTACAAAGGCTTTTTAAGAACCTGTCCAAGGTTCCCCTTATGCCAAAAAGGGAGCAACCATGCTCCCCCTCAAACTTAGCTCCCCCTAAACCTAGGATTTCTTTCTAGCAAAGGTATTGGTTTCCTACTTAAACACAATATTTCTCCCCCTTTGCCATACATCAAAAAGAACCCAATAATTACCTAATTATTGGTTCTTAACATCCCCAATGATCCTAAACATAGTGTACTAAACGCCCATACACTTGTTCCTTGTCATTTGGATCCCAAGTCAGCTGCTGATACCCAAATCAGCCCTGACCAGTCGACTGCCCCCAGGGCAGTCGACTGATACTCTGATTTCAGTCTTTTCTGGCTAAATTCAGAATTGCGCCAGAAATTCCACAAATCTCCAAAAATTCCCAAATTTTGTGGAGAACATTGTGGTACCCATACCTACTTGGGAAAAATACATCCAACCATGTGTCTATCACCGTTCTCAAGTTGGGCACAAAACTCAAAAATTTTCAAATGAAAAATTAAGGCACCTAGGAGGCAACCTCCCCCTTTACTTATGCCTTCTCCCAATTTTCATTTTTCCCAGGTTAAGTTCTACCCAGCTTAACCTCCTAGACACCACGTTGAGTCATACACAACCCAACACCCGAGTTCTCCCCCCTTTGACACTCTTATAGCATTGCCCGAGGCAATCTTTCCCTAAGTGCCAAAAAGAATTCAACAAAAGTCTAAAAACTCTAAAGTTTGCAAGCACACTTGCTAGGATATACCCTATCTTAGAAAAATATGATATCATGAAAATATCAAGTGTGCTTGACTTTTGGTACACATTTAAGTTTCTTAAGGATTTTGCATTAAGTATCAACTTTCAAATTTGTTTCTAATTCCATGTGTTTGTCAAATCTACCCATCATAATTCGACACATGGAATTGTCCTCAATGTTCCCTGTTTAACCTCTAAATCTTAGATACTTAGGGAACCTTATCAATCCTTCTTCATTTCCATAAAATCTAATAAATTCTTATCAAATCATGGGATAACACTTTATTCAAGAACTATGAAGTCATAACCAAGAATTTTAATCCTAAACCACATCCCATAACCAAATTTGCAATTTCTTATTGACCAAACTGCCCCTTTTGCAATTTCTCACAGACCAGTCGACTGCCCATATGGCAGTCGACTCTCAAATCGAACAGAGATCCCGGTCGACCTCCCAGTCGACCCCCAGTCGCCTGCCATCAGTCGACTGGTATCTGAGCCAGTCGACTGGTGGCTGAATTTCAGCCCTCTTTGGTGAATTTCAGAAATGTCGTAGAAATTCCAGAAAATTCGAAAAATCTTGAAATTTTGCGAGGATATTTGTGAATTCTATATTCACTTGGGAAAAATATATTTCCAAATAAATGTACTCCGAATCCCAAGATTGGCACAAAACTCTACTTCTTCCAAAGTGTATCAAATAACCTCATCCTAGAAATTCTAATTCTCACTTCTCTTCAATGCATTCTCTTCTCCTTGATCATAACTCATTTTTATTATTGAGTTACATGGTATTCCACTATTAAACCTCAATTTTGTCAATTATAGCTCTATTTTCACCTTTTCTCCCTAAAATTCACCTTTTGATGTGCCAAAATCTAGGATTAAGACTTACCCAAGTCTTCCAATCCTTTTTGACACATTTCACCTAATTTCCTAAGGGATAACCTTTTGAGATCCATCTACCATGGACCCCAAAGGCTCCTAGAGCTCCCCCTTTAGCTCTGAGCCCTAGCCACCTCCCTAGGTGACTCAATAAATGCTAAACCACACCGGTGAACCTCCGACGACTCTTGGCCTACGAACTCAACCTTCTTAACCTTGGACCCCTTGTCTTTAGTTAAGACATTTTCCTTTCCTTTTGATGGCATTCCCTTGCCATTCTTGGACTTTCCCTCCTTACTAGGATTGTATGTTTTCCCAACATGCTTCTTTCCATTACCCTTGGAGGTCTTAGATTGGTACCCCAATCCCGATCTATCATAGTTGGGTTTGATGCTACCCAACACCATGTCTAAGCCCTTAGATCCAACTGTGAATCTTTCTAGAGCTTTTTCTAATATATCAAGCCTTGCCCTCAAGGCTTGATTTTCCCTTTCTAGGCCTTCAACCCTAGTGTCCATATGTCCACTTTGGACATTTCTAGGTCTACCTATTTTCTTAGGCACATTCTTTCCCTTCTTGAGATTAGTGCCATGATCTTTAGATACAAAGGTCCTAGATTTACCATGATGCATGCTTTTCTTAGAATATTGATCTACCTTGTTATCCTTAGTCCTATCATTATATTTAAAACCCAAGTTATGCACCATTAGGCAGTTTTCATGAACTCTAGCATGCATGGATGACAAATTTGCATTATTTCTAACATTCATGGAGGTATTTAGATTTGAATGGCAAATTGACCTAGGGTTAGGAATTACCTTCCTTACCCTTGTAGTCCCTCCGTGTTGTGATCTTTGCTTCCTTCTCTCTTCTTTCTCCCATCTTCTTAGATGCTCCATTTTCTTGAGCTTTCCACTCATTGGGCATCTTGTGTGGTAGTGTCCTAGCTCTCCACACGTGAAGCATCTAATTTTCTTCTTAGCTTGAGCCTCTTTATTCCTACAACCCATGTTAGATTTAACCGAAATTGAAATGGGTTTAGATTTTACCTCCCTTTTACCTTTTGGGCACTTGTCTTTGTAGTGCCCCTTTTTATTGCAACCAAAGCACGTGATATGTGTTGGATCGAGAGATGCGATAGAGGGGGGGGGGTGAATGTCGCAAATCGTTCGGATTTAAAAAGAGTAAGTGCGCAGCGGAAATAAGACACACAAACAATGCTAACACGGTCGTTTTACTTGGTTCGGAGCCTGTGTCGACTCCTACTCCAAGGCCCACGGTCGTTGACCGTTTTCTGCGGGCAATTCTATAAGTTCGTAAACCAGTTTACAATTATTGAATACAGAATAAGTGCAGTAAACTTATATAATAAGAATTATGCTCTTCTTTTACCGACGTCCGGAGTAGATCGAAGATTTCGGGGCAGCGGGACGTCGTCGGCTCGAGTTGGGCAGTATCTGGAGCAAAGCATGAGAGCAGAAGAGCGTGGAAGTGTCCGAAGAATTGATACTTTGAAGAAGGAGGTCGAGGGCCCTTTATATAGGGCCTAGGGCGCCCTGGTCGACGGGGGCGCCCCCCCCACGTGGCAGCCGATCCGGCTGTAGCTCGGTCGCCGTCTGATCCCATTATCCTCGGGATCCGGTTTGACCGGGGCGCCCGGAGGACTCGGGGCGCCCGGCTTGACAGGTCAAAGGCCTCATCTCTTCGGCTTCGCAGGGATGCGCTTCGACAGTTGGCAGTGGGGGCGCCCGCGACACGCGGGGCGCCCGCGACAAGCGGGGCGAAAACGCGTCGAGGTTGTTACATACTTGGGTTGACCTTGGGGGCGCCCTGGTCGTCCGGGGCGCCCTGCTCAGCTTCTGCCTCACTCCTTCGAGGATCTCTGAGCTGCAGATACTCAGTCTTTCGATCCTGCATCCAGGGTTAGTCCAAATAACAATTATATTATTATTTTATACAGCCTTAGCTGTCTTGGTTCTGACTTTGGTCTCCATAATGGAGCCCTAGGTCGAACCGACGCCTAATGTTCCCTCAAGGGGAACGCGTCCTCACCTACTCCTCTCGGGAGAATTTACCTGGTGCCAACCGGATCCTCCAGTTGGACTTTTGCCCGGCAGCCCTTCGCCAGGTCTTGGTTTTTGCCTAGCAGCCCTTCGCCAGGACTTGGTTTTCGCCTAGCAGCCCTTCGCCAGGACTTGGTTTTTGCCTAGCAGCCCTTCGCCAGGACTTGGTTTTCGCCTAGCAGCCCTTCGCCAGGACTTGGTTTTCGCCTAGCAGCCCTTCGCCAGGACTTGGTTTTCGCCCAGCAACCCTTCGCCAGGACTTGGTTTCCTGACAGCCCATCGTCAGGTGCCTAGCAGCCCTTCGCTAGGACTTTGTTTCCTGCACTCTCAAGCAGCATTGTTAGACAACAAATAACCCTTAACTTTGAATCCTTTGCCAATATCAAAAGAAGGTTCGATCTGGTGCTTCCTGCACCAACAATATGCTCTTTCAATTTGGCTTTGGTGGAGGCTAGGTTGACTTCTTTTTCAACCTTGGAAGAGGTGGATACTTCCTCTTGTTCTTGCATTAGTGAAGATCTTTCCTCCCCCTCAATTCTTGAAGTGGTGACGTCCCCCTCTTCTCTAGATGAGGTGGATGACCTCTCACTTTCTTCTTCCACTTCACTTGATGAGATGGTCAACTCTCCTCCTTTTTCTTCTTCTTGAACCATTTGACTCATTCCTTTGGGCTCCTCTACTCTTTGAGTTGTTGTAGGGTTCTTGTGCACTTCTTCCAATTTATTCCACAACTCATATGCATTCTTATAACTCCCTACATTACTCAAAACATTGTTAGGCAAAAGATTTGCTAAAATACTCATTACCTTTTCGTTTGCCTTGGAATAGGCTTGTTGCTCTTGAGTCCAATATCTAGGACGAAGCTTCTTGCCGTGCTTGTCCTTTGGAATTTCGAAGGGCTCATTTATCATTATCAAGCACTCCCATTCCATGCCCAACCATATCTCCATTCTTGACTTCCAACGCCCGAAGTCTTCAAGGTCGTAGACCGGTGGAGTGTATATATCGTCCCCAAGTTTGTCTTCCATGATTTTCTTCCTCTAGCGTTATTGCTCCCTCGGCGATTAGTCCGATCAAGAGCGGTCCTTCGCTCTGATACCAATTGTTAGGATCGATGCCGTACGCTAGAGGGGGGGTGAATAGCAAATCTCGGCTTGTTCTTCCTACGTTGTTAGTATGCGCAGCGGAAACAATAATAATAAACAATAAAAACAATGGAACAACGCTAACAAACCGTATTTAGTTGGTATCCACCCCGGCCGGGTGACTAATCCAACAATCCTTCGGCGGATCACTCCCCGGATAACCTCCGGCTAGAAACGTGTCGCTCCTTGTGGGTGGAGAAACCTCTCCACAACCCTTTGCAAGCTACTGAGCACACAAGACTACTAACTTGCCCTATCCAAGCAAGTTTCGTCAAGAAACCCCAGCCCGATCGAGTCCCCCTTTAAATAGACTCGGGCTGGAAATCACGCCACCAGTCGACTGCCCCCAGGGCAGTCGACTGGTGCCACTTAAAATCCGACCGTTACACCCAACGTTCGACTTTTCGTGGCTTCCAGGCAACTAGCAGTTGACTGCTCCCAGGGGCAGTCGACTGCTCCCAGTCGACTGCCCCAACTGGCAGTCGACTGCCAATCGACCAGAACCCTTCTGTGGGTTCTGGCAGTCGACTGCCCAACCTGGCAGTCGACTGCCCTGTCTACCAACCTAGGGTTTTGCCTCCCCGAGTACATTCCACTCAGCACTCGACCCCTAGGACTTCCCGAGTACATTCACACAGCACTCGTCCTCACGACTCGACTGACTCCTCTTCCGCAGCCTCGACTGTTGCCTTCGCGCCCTCTTCATCTTTGGCCCTCGTCCCTCGGATGCGCACGCAAGCCTCCAGCTTGCATCCATGCCACCCTTCACGTACGCCTTGAAGTCCGCGCCCATCAGCTCATCGTCCCTGCACTCCAAGGTCCCTCAGATGTGCACACAAGCCTCCAGCTTGCCTCCATGCCATCCTTCACCGTACTAAGGTCGTCCAGTCAAGTCCATATGCGTACCTGTACAACCTGCACACTCAACATACGCATATCAAATACACAAGGATAAACCTAACTTAAACCCTTTGCCCAAACATCAAAACCCATGGTCACACCGGACCATCTTAGGGCCGATTGCTCCAACAGGGTTTAGGGTTTACCTCTTTTTTCTTACCCATTGGATACTTATCCTTGTAGAGTCCATTTTCATTGCACCCAAAGCAAATGATGTGGTTTTTTGATTTTGCTTTGGTGGAGGTGCTTGATGAAGTGGATGATGCTTCTTCATCTTCTTGTGCCACTTCATTGGCAATTAGACTCATCACTTTGAGCTCTTTTTCTTTTGCTTCTCGAGTTTTTCCTACCATGAGATTTGTTAGATGAAAAATATTTAAAAGCTCTTCTCATTTTTCTTAGCATATATGCATTTTCATCACTATCCATTGAAGTGCTTGATTCTTCCGAATCGGAGGATGAAGAGGACGAAGCCTTTTTCTTCTTGCCCTTTCCCTTGTTTGCCACAAGGGCTACTCCTTTGGTTTGTAGACTTCTCCATCCAATCCTTCAATCCGAGTTTTATGGAGCACCATAGTTGAGAAGAATTCATCTAGAGAGCACTTCTCTAGATCTTTGGAGATGTAAAATGAGTATACAATTGAGCTCCAATTTGATGTTCTTGGGAAAGCGTTGATGGCTTTCATCATGATGTCACAGTTGGAGAGTTGGTCACCTACACTTGTTAGTCCACTTAATATTTCTTTAAATTTAGCATGAAGTAAAGATATCTTCTCTTTTTTCAAGCTTTTTATTGTTGAGTTGAGTTCGGAGAAGATCTCTTCTTGCCAACTTTATTTCCGATGTGTCTTCATAAAGCTCTACTAGTCTTTCTCATAAATCCTTGACACTTGTGTAATTTTCGATCCTCGTTATCTCTTATTGAGAAAGCACAAATTAGAAGATGGTGTATTGCTTTTGAATTTGCTGAAAGATCATCTTTTTGCTTCTTGCTCCATCTTATCTTTTCAAGTGGCTTATTGTCTTGATCCCTAGGTACTTCAAAATCATTTTCCATAATTAATATTATATCAAAATAGGTATTGAAGAATACCTCTATTCTTTTCTTCCACCAAGAGAATTTTCTTTAAAAGTTTGATGGTTGAATGTGTGAGCTAGCCATTTTGATGAAAATTGCACTTCTCGACGGTCAGTCCGTTGAAGGGTGAACTTATGCTCTGATACCAAATGTTGTAGGGGATCAGATGGCCATCTAGAGGGGTGAATAGGCGTTGCCCCTCAACTTCTTCGATTTTCTCTTCCTATAGTATTAGCGCGCAAGCGAAATATTATATAACAAACTAAACACAAAGGAACAAACTGATGTAACATGGTTTGGAGATGACGCTCCTACTCCACAGTTATCCATAAGGTGGACGATCCTGCTCTGACGGTGGATGATTTCTCGAAAAACCTCCGGCTAGCTTATGTAGCTCCTTATGGGTGGAGAAACCTCGTCACAACCTCACACAAGACCTCTGAGAGCTTAGACTACTAATTGGATTGTAACCAAGTCCAATTTTGTCAACCTTGCTTAAGCAAACCGAGTTCTCTTAAATAGAACTCGTTTGCTGATCCAACCATTTCTAGTCGTCTGGTACCAACACCAGTTGACTGGCAGCTGTCGAATTCGAACATGACAATCCGACGTTTGAATTCAGCCGACACTAGTTGATTGCACAGAAAGATCAGTCGACTGCACAGAAAGATCAGTCGACTAATCTTTCTGTGTCCTCAACTAGTCGACTGATCTGATACCAGCCGACTGGTAAAATCATAAACCTAGGATTTCCTTTCCTAAGTATATTTCACTCGCACTCGAACCCTCACGACTCACTTAACTCTTCTTTGCAATCTTGACTCTTGCCTTTAAGCCTTCTTCACTTTAGCTCTCGTTCCTCGGATGCATACAAGCCCGCGACTTATTCTCATGCAATCCTTCGCGTATGCCTCGAAATGCGCTTCCTTGGCTCATCGTTGCTACCTTGTCCATGGTCCCTCAAATGCTCCATCCTTCACCAAACTCAAAGTCATCAAGCTGAGTTATATGTGTATCCTGTAAACCTGCACACTCAAATACATATATCAAATATAAAGGTAAACCTAACTTAAACTCTTTGTCCAAATATCAAAACACATGGTCATACAGACCATAGATTGTGTCAACAAATAAGTCATTAGTCGGTTTAACTTACCAACCCTTTTGTCATCCTCATCTCATTCTTGTGATGCATGTTTGAAAGCGAAGAGTCATAAATTACCTTTTGTTTCTTCTTCTCATATGTCTAATTTTCCTTTAGAAATAATCCACTTTGATGTTTAGGGTCCTACTCCTATTTTGTCAAACCAAGGTTTTCTTTATTATATGATTTTTATTGATGATTTTAGTAGGTTTACCTGGGTTTTTCTCATGAAATAAAATTTTGATCTTTTTAATATCTTTTGTTAATTTCAAAGACATGTGAAACGTTATTTTAATCATAAAATCCTTTCTCTCCACTCTGATTTGGGTGGAGAATATCAAACATCGTCATCTAGACTCTTAGTTCTGGCGTCCTTCATTGAGTCTTATATCCTCACACTCCCGAACAAAATGGCTCCACAGAAAGGAAATATCGTCATATAATTAAAACCACATTAGCTCTTCTCAATCATGCATCAGTTCTACTTAAATTTTGACATGACGTGGTTAAAATTGTAGTTTATCTTATTAATCATCTACCTACTTTATTGCTTCAACATAAATATCCCATGGAAAAACTCTATAATCAAACTCTTAGCTACACCTTCTTACGTATCTTTGGTTGCGTATGCTATTCATGGCTGTTGATGCAGTCTGACCTTGATTGTTGTTTTGGTGTTGACACCGATTTTAGTTTAGGTTGACGTTGATTATGATTATGGTTAAGTCCTGATCGGGGATTAGGCATGGTATGGAAAATCCTAGCTTGGAGAGCTAGGTGTTGAAAAATCCTAACCTGGAGGGTTAGGTGTGGAAAATCCTAGTTTGGAGGGCTAGGTTGTGAAAAGTCCTAATTCGGAAGAGTTGGGTGAAAATTCCTAACTTGGAGAGCTAGGTAAAAATTCCTAACTTGGAGGGTTAGGTGAAAAGTCCCAACTTGGAGGGTTAGGTGAAAAAGTCCTGGCTTTGAGGGTCAGGTCCTAGCTTGGAGGGCTAGGTCTGGAAAAGTCCTAATTCGGAAGAGTTGGGTGAAAAGTCCTAGCTTGGAGGGCTAGGTGAAAAGTCCTAACTTGGAGGGTTAGGTGAAAATTCCCAACTTGGAGGGTTAGGTGAAAAATCATTAGCTTGGAGGGCTAAGGTGGATGAAATCCTAGCTTGGAGGGCTAGGTTTAAGTCCCTGGATCGGTCTGGTGACCGATCAGGGAAGTTGGCACGCTGCTCCTTCGTGGATCAGTCTGGTGATCGATCCAGCAATGACTGATTGGTCTGGTGACCGATCAGGGAGCGCGCAGTGAGGTTGGGAACCTACTGTGTGGCTCCTGATCGGTCTGGTGACCGATCAGGGAGCAGGCCGTTGCCTCGTTGCTTGGCTCCTGATCGGTCCGGTGACCGATCAGGGAGCAGGCAGCTTCCTCACTGCCTTGCTCCTAATCGGTCTGGTGACCGATCAGGGAGCCCACAGTGAGTTGAGTTCTCCCGCTGATCAGTTCGTGAACGGTCCGGTGACCGATCAAAGACTTAGGATTTGATTTCCGCGGTTACTGTTCACTCAGACGTGGACCGATCAGGCTTGAGCCTGATCGGACAGTGTTTGTCCTGATCGGTCTGGTGACCGATCAGGCTTGTGTCGCCACGAGAGCTGGGAGTCCCAGCAAAGCGGTGGATCGGTCTGGTGACCGACCCACGAACCCTGGATCGGTCTGGTGACCGATCACTTTAATTCAAATTGCACTGTCAGACGCTCTGATCGCGTCTGACCGTATCTGATTCTCTGCATTTGATTCATGATACTTGATTTTCTGAGTGATATGCTGTTCTAATGCTCTGATTAAGCTGCAGGTGACAGGGAAAGATTCAAACACTCAAGGAGAGTCAATGGAGGCCTTTCCTTAGAGCAGGTTTGTCTATTTTTCCATCTCAGGTTGCAACGGGCACTGGCGCTGGCTGGAGCTGCTGACTGGGGCTGGTTTGAGGGAAGCTCAGGGAGTCCAGAAGAGCTCAGTGGTGGCTGGTGGTTGCAGGTGAGCAGCTGAAGGCTACAGTGAGATGTTGTCACCTGGCGTTCAAGAGGGAAACAAAAGGAGCGGGTTGGAGCAGAGCAAGAAGTAGTTGTTGTTGCCTTGGTTTTAAGCTGCGATTTCTTGCTGCGTGCTTATGCACCTTGCTGAGTATCCTCTCTTGAGAAAGCTACTGTGATCCTTGAAGCAACCATCCCTTGCTTGAGCACTTGGAGGAAGGAACAAGAGGCTTTGAGTCCAACAGTAAGAAGACACGAAGAAAGGGTTCTTGCGTGAGATCGTCGCTGGGTGGAGCTTGGAAGAAGCTTGTTGTGTTCTTGTCTTTGCTAAGTGCTAAGTAAGATCTTTCTTGTGTTTCATTGTGCTTAAAACTATATCTATAATTGAAACGCTGTGGAGAGGTTACTCCACCGAGAAGGAGGTTGCTTTCTATCCGGTGTTCACTGAGGTTTGATCTGCCGACGATCAAGGGATCGCCCACCTTAAGGGCACGCCAAGGAGTAGGGGCAAGTTATCCCCGAACCTTGTAAATCCTCTCGTTAGCGTTCTTGTGTTTGCTCATAGTTTAGGGTTTAGATTTCTGCATATACTTTGTTTTATTGTGCTTTCGCTGTGCTACTAACGATTGAAGTGCAGAAATTCGATAAGTGTCAAAGTCCAAGTATTTGGCTATATTCACCCCCCATCTCTAGTCATCCGAGTTCCAACAAGTGGTATCAGAGCTTGGGGCTCTGTTTTTGTGGATTAACAACCGAGAGCTATCATCCATGGCGTTGAGAGAAGGTTTTTCCACCACCCGACCTCCCTTCTTCGATGGCATAGATTTTCAATATTGGAGATCGAAGATGGAGTATTACTTGAAGATGGACATCAATACTTGGTTCGCGGTGAAGAAGGGTTTCACCTCTCCAAAGGATGATGAAGGCAAGGAACTTGAATCGTGGCGGTGGACGGCCGAACAAACTCGAAAGAGTGAAGCCGACGCGAAGGCGGTGGTTACTCTACAATGCGGCATGAACAAAGACCAACTCATCAAGGTTGGTCCTTTCACAAGTGCAAAAGACTTGTGGAACAAGCTCATCGAACTTCACGAGGGCACCCGAGATTCAAGAATCACCAAGAGGGACTTATTCCTCAACTAACTTCAAAATCTCTCCATGAAGGAGAATGAAACCGTAAGTGAGTTACATAGCCGGTTCAAGGAAGTCCTCAACGGGCTTCATTCTATTGATGAAAAGGTCGAGAATCGCGACCTTGTGAGGTATGTGCTAAAAGCATTTCCAAGGAATACTTTGTGGTCATCCATGGTGGATGCCTACAAAGTCTCCAAGGATTTATCAATTGTTAAGTTAGATGATTTGTTTTGTGAAATGGAATTGGATGAAATGGATAACAAAGGCCTCAAGGAGAAGGGGATTGCCTTAGTTGCAGGGGACCTGTCACGCCCCGAGACCCTGAAGCCGCTGATCCAATAGAGAATCGGACAGCACCTCCCCTGTCCGGCGAACAATTTACACATACACACAGATACAAATAGCACAACCACGCAGTTAAATGGCCTCATGCCTCAAATCCATGCAGAAACAACGGATATATGACTACAACCATCGTAAAACCAAAGTACGAACTCACTTGAGCTGCCAGGGGGCAGGAACAAAGCCAAAACCCCACGAAGTCCAACATAGGACTCAAAAGTACAATCTCATTGAATAAAATAGAAATACATGTCCAAAACATGGCAACGGAAGCAAAGTACATAATACAGGGTCCATAACCGTAAATCAACGTGAAATAAAACGAAGCCGAGCTCCTCTCGAGCTGGGGACTGGCGGCTAGGGCTATCCTGGCAGACATCAACCTGAAAGTAAGGAAAATAACCAACGGTGTGAGTCCCAAGGAACTCTGCGGATACCCAGAATAGATATGTATAGAAAGTTATACTAACAATAAGAGTTCCGCTAATACAGTCTCATATCAACAATAGGGAAAGACTAGTACTGAAAATACTGAGATAGATACATACCAGAATCCATCTAACTTGAAAAGAGGGTAATAAATACCAATGGAACACCAATAGACATATAATCTCAAATAACAAGTCTCCAGTATATGCATGTCAAACAAGTGCAGAAATCAAGTGCAGCAAACAATGCACAATGCAAAATATGCACATGGTGCAATGACATGTGTCACCCCTGACATCAGTCAGATCATCATACACCTGTCATAGGTGATGTCTGAGAGGGTAGAGCTATGACAACTGTACGCACCCTGCTATCACTGCTCCTGAGTGACCGGGTGGACAGGATGCTGGTGGAGACTCCGCTCCTACCCCAAGCAATGGGGGAGTCAAGCTCTCATCTCCTCGTGGCTCAGTACGAGAAGGGATCCCTGGCTGCTACCACGCCCGGAACCACCCTCCAAATAGTGGCCGAACGGAGCAATACAGGGCAAATCCACACATCCTACGGTATCCACTAACCCATGAGTGGCCGTGTGCGCATATCATGTACCGGAAGACGATAGGCTCAACCACAAGGGAGTCACTGATCGCCGGCATGCAACAATGCAGAGATGGTGTATGATAGATACACATACCTCCCTCACCAAGTCCTCAGTATACTAAGTCTCAGTCTGAAATCCTATAACAGGAACACTGGTGACCTACAAGGTATACTGGCCGGAAACTACTGATCCCTCGATGTCAAATGCAAGAGATACATCACGATATCTAAGCATACATATAGATATGACAATACCTGAGACTGTATGGAACTAACAACATAATAACTCAGGGATAAACAACAAGTATCCAGAACAAGCATAATAAACCAGGATAGCGTATAAACTTACTGCTATCTATAACAGTCTATGCATAACAATATGACAATATCATCAAAGATAAGTCAAAAGGTACCCGCCTCCAAATAGGTGAAGTCTGTATCAAGCAGAAAGAACCACCCGTTAATAATCCGATCAAACCCCTGTATCAATGATATATTTAATTAGCTATTACACATAAAGATAATTAGCTAATTACTCCCTAAACTAACTAGGGTTTACCCAATTGTCCTCTTCCATTTAATTACATCTAATTAACTGGAAAGGTTTCTAATTACTCATCAATTAGGTTCAATCCTAAATTCGCATTCATCATACAATTTCAAGTTAGAATCCTCCGCAGGAAACACTAACTCAACAAGATTCCCTCAATCCTAAGTAGCATAATTAACTACACCATAGTTTAGGTTTCTTATGTGATTTAAATCAACATAAATTCTAAGAACATATCATGGTCAACTAAAAGGAACACTTAGCAAGCATTCCATCAGAAGGTACACGGTAGAAGACTGAATCAAACCAATTCATGATATCACAAAGAAGAATTCAAGAACAGAACCTAACCCCAGAATTTCCAGCAAAGGAAATCAACTCCAAATCAATAGAAGTTTCAGATCTAAACACATTCCAAAGCCTAGCCTGGGGAGTTTCACATCACAGCTTTAATCCCAATCCAAATTAGAACAGAATCCAGTAGAACATGGATTTAAATCTGATCAGGAGCTCACCTTAGGTTGGTCTCCCCTCAACTGCTCAGGATTTGATGAGCCTGCGCAAGCGTGGAACTCACTAAAAGGAGGCAGAAATTCCAACAACCCAACCAAAGCTCGAATCTCAGTTCCTCAACAATGAGAAAAACAAACAGCAAAACCATGATTGGAATCCCTTACCCTGCTTGCTACTGGCACTGCTCCCTTGAGCCGAGACTAACCACGGATCAGTGATGTCACCAATCCAAATGCATCAACTCACGAGTTCCTGGCTAAGCGAACCCTAGCCCACTTCCGATGAGCTCCTGTCGTGCGAAGGAGTCGTCGACCGGCTTTCTTGACAGCAGCGACACCCCAAATCACTTGTGGCGAATCCCCCAGCTTCTGCTCGCGAGGTGATTTGGGAATCCAGGAATCGAAGCTCAGTCGCTTGCTCGACTCCACGAGTGGGGTTCGCCGGAGAGGTGGATCACGCAGAGCGGTGGCTGCTTCGTTTGGGCTTGGGTGTCGGCGAAGGAGTCGAGAGGAAGAGGGCCGATCGGGCGTGAGTGGAGTGCGGCGGACTCAATCAGCCCTAACCGGCTTTTAAGTTGGCATTATTCCAGTTTAACCCAACTAATTTGCCATTTTGCAATTTCGCCCATAATTTTATAAGATTCCACTTCAAGCCCCTGGTATTGGGATTTTAAGCCCCTTTAGCCCTCAAACATTTAGTTGTATTACGTTCTACCCTCCGAAATTTTTGTCTAAAGGCCCGATAACCCTAGGGTGTTTTTTCTGGAAAATTTTCTGAGCGAATTAAAAGTGTCGGATTTAACAGGACCGATCCAACAAGAAGAAGAAGGAGAAGAAGAAGGAGAAGGAAGTCTCTTCATCTTCATCCTCTTCCGAATCCGAGTCCGATTCCGAGGAAGATGACAGCAGCTCTTCCTCCTCCGAGATGGCAAATTTTGTGAGAAGGATGATGAGAAGGGGTCAACGCTTCAAGGGTAAAGGTAACCCTAGTGAAGCTAAAGTTGATAAGACTAATGTATCTTGTTTTGAGTGTGGTAGGAAAGGGTACTTCAAGAGTGAATGCCCAAAGCTAAAGAAGAAGGAGGAGAAATCCAAAAAGAAAGAAAAAAAATCCAAGAAGAAGAAGAAGGCCTTGAAGGCCACTTGGGATGAATCCTCTTCAAGCTCATCCGATGAAGAGAAGGAGGAGAAGAGCACAAGGCATGTGGCACTCATGGCATTAGGAGATCAAGAGAGCAGTGATGAATCTTCCAACTCCTCAAATGCGGCTTCATCATCTTCGGATGATGAAGAGGTAATTTCTTCCGAACTTGAGAAATGTTATAGAGCAATTGCATGTTTAACCAATATGTTAAAGAAGTCAAAAAATAAGGTTAAAACATTGCAATTGGAAATTGAACAATTGAAAGCATCTAGGGATGATAACATAGATGACTTGCATGTTGAGATGTTAGAGGATGAGATTGTTGGATCGAGAGATGCGATAGAGGGGGGGTGAATGTCGCAAATCGTTCGGATTAAATAAAAAGAGTAAGTGCGCGGCGGAAATAGAGACAAAGCAACACAACGCTAACAAGGTCGTTTTACTTGGTTCGGAGCCTGGGTCGACTCCTACTCCAAGGCCCACGGTCGTTGACCGTTTACTTTGGGCAATTCTATAATGCGTAGAATGAGTACAGAAGAGAAATACAAATTGCAATAAGAAAGATTACACTTCTGTATTTACCAACTCCCGGGGTAGGCTCGAGTTTCGGTGCAGCGGGAGGTTGACGGCGCTTCGGACTTGAGTCGGGAAGTTCCTGGAGCAGAGCGCTGTCGTCAGAGAGTTTGGATGTGTTGAATGAAAGTTGTGTTCTGAAGAGGAGGGTGGAGGCCCTTTTTATAGTGCCTGGGGGCGCCCTGGTCGACGGGGGCGCCCCCCACGTGGCAGCAGATCCACAAGAGGCGCGGTCGTCGACTTATCCCTTAATCCTCGGGATAAGGCCTTGACTGGGGCGTCCTGGACGCTGGGGGCACCCTGGTTGACCCGGTCAAACCTTATCCGCAGCGCTGAGCTCTCCTTGGTAAGGCTGGGGGCGCCCTGTGCGCTGGGGGCGCCCGGGACAGCGGGGGCGCCCTGGGTGCGCAGTGCAGATGCGGCAGCAGTTTAACTCTTCAGTTGGTTTGCCATGGGGGCGCCCGGGACAGCGGGGGCGCCCTCAGAATGTACTGTCGAGGTTCTTCTGGTTGTGTTGTGTTTTGTGTTCACCTTGGGGGCGCCCGGGACACTCCGGGCGCCCTGGTCAGCGATCGCCTCTTTCCTTTGAGGCATTCTGAGCTGCAGACACATGTTCCTTTGGTCCTGCATCCAGGGTTAGTCCAAAACACAATAAACCAATAACATAATGAATTATACAGCCTTGGCTGTCTTGGTTCTGACTTTGGTCTCCAAAATGGAGCCCTAGGTCGAACCGACGCCTAATGTTCCCTCAAGGGGAACGCGTCCTCACCTACTCCTCTCGGGAGAATTTACCTGGTGCCAACCGGCTCCTCCAGTTGGACTTTTGCCCGGCAGTCCTTCGCCAGGTCTTGAGTTGCCAAGCTGCCCTTCGCTTGGTGCCTAGCAGTCCTTCGCTAGGTCTTTTCTTCTGGCAGCCCTTCGCCAGTGCCTAGCATTCCTTCGCTAGGACTTGTCCATTCTGGCAGTCCTTCGCCAGAGCCTAGCAGTCCTTTGCTAGGGCTTTTCCTGTCTGGCAGTCCTTCGCCAGTGCCTAGCATTCCTTCGCTAGGGCTTGGTTTTCGCCCAGCAACCCTTCGCCAGGACTTGGTTTCCTGACAGCCCATCGTCAGGTGCCTAGCAGCCCTTCGCTAGGACTTTGTTTCCTGCACTCTCAAGCAGCATTGTTAGACAACAAATAACCCTTAACTTTGAATCCTTTGCCAATATCAAAACAAGGTTCGATCTGGTGCTTCCTGCACCAACAGAGATTAAATCATTGAAACTTGAGGTTGAAAATTTGAAATCCTCTAAGGTTGAGGATGTAGATGATTTGCATGATGAATTGCTAGGAGAAGAAAATAAATCATTGAAGAGTGAAGTTGAGAGACTCAAGAATATTCTTAAGAAGTTCTCAACTAGCTCAAAAACCCTAGACATGATCTTGAATGCCCAAAGGGCAGTCTACAATCGGGCCGGTATTGGTTACCGACCCAAAGAACCTTCATTCGTGTCTTTGATGTCTAGGACTGATATGAGACAATCTAAGACACCCAGAGTCCAAAAGAAAGTTGTCAAGGCATGGGTGCCTAAGTCTTGTTTAGTAAATGCTTTAGGTCCCAAGGTTTGGGTACCTAAAACTTCCATTTTTCGAATTGTGTAGGTTATGATTGAGGGGGAGCATCTATCAACTTGGTATGTTGATAGTGGGTGCTCCAAACACATGACTGGGGATAAATCATTGTTTACCACACTTCAAAAGAAAAGTAGAGGTAATGTTTCATTTGGTAACAATGGTAGTCTTAAGGTCATAGGAATAGGAGACATTCAAATATCCGAATGTCTTAGAATCTCAAATGTCCTTCTAGTCAAGGGGATGACATTTAATCTCATAAGTGTCAGTCAATTATGTGACACGGGTTACACAATTGATTTTCAACCAAGTCAATGTCTAGTTAGACAACATGACACCTTGGACACGGTACTAGTAGGAACAAGAGTAGACAATATTTATCAAGTTTCATTTAAAAGTGCTACTAATGCTTTTGCTAAGTGTCTCATGTCAAAAGAAGAAGAGTCCACCCTTTGACACCGGAGGCTAGCACATGTTAACATGAAGAACATCCGGAAGTTGGCCAACAAGGGATTAGTTCGTGGCTTACCAAGCATCAAGTATGAAAAGGACAAACTTTGTGATGCATGTCAAATGGGTAAGCAAACAAAATCTACACATAAAGGTAAAGGCGCTGTAAGTACATCTACCGCTTTAGATTTACTTCACATGGATCTATTTGATTGTAGCACTATCATATCATTGAATGGAAGTAGATATTGCTTTGTTATCATTGATGACTTTACTAGATATACATGGACTTATTTTCTTAAATATAAGGATCAAACCTTAGATGTTTTCATTTCTTTTTGTAGAAGAGTTGAAAATGAAAAATCATTAACAATTAAGACAATTAGAAGTGATCATGGAGGTGAATTTCAAAATCAACTATTCTTAGAATTTTGTCAAGATAGAGGTTATAGACATGAGTTCTCTACTCCTAGAACACCACAACAAAATAGTGTTGTAGAGAGGAAGAACCGTGTTTTACAAGAGGCTGCACGAAGCATGCTTAATGAGTACTCACTACCGAGTTACTTATGGGCTGAAGCTGTAAATACAGCTTGCTATGTGCAAAACCGAGTCCTCATCCATAGGTTTTTAGGAAAGACTCCCCATGAACTTTGGTTTGGAAAACCACCTACGGTTAAACACCTGAGGGTGTTTGGTTGTAAGGTATTCATTCTAAACACCAAGAATCACCTTGGAAAGTTCACGGCAAAGGCTGATGAAGGGATACTAGTCGGGTATTCCCTGGTTAGCAAAGCCTATCGAGTCTACAACAAGAAATCTAGAGTGGTTAAAGAGTCTTCTGACGTTGTCTTTGAAGAAACTCCAAAAGTCAATGGTCAACCAGAAGATGAAGTCCAATTCGAACTTAGGAGACTAAGTTTGAATGAGAGTCCAAATGTTGTTGATGGTGATGAATTCAACGACGGTGAGCCTAGACAATCCATAGATCAGTCGGATCCTGAGGCTGAGCTTGTGTCTAGTGAACCCATTCAAGAAGCACCACCAACACCTAGGCAAACTAGATTAGCCTCTAGTCATCCCCAAGACCAAATTGTTGGAGATATCCATCATGGGGTTAGAACTAGATCATTCTTTAGGAATGAGGCTAATGAAGTTGCCCTAATTTCCGAAATTGAACCTAGGAAAATTGATGAAGCATTAAATAATCCCGAGTGGATCATTGCAATGTAAGATGAACTAGGTCAATTCGAAAGAAGTCAAGTTTGTGACTTAGTCCCTAGACCTAAGAAGACCACCATCATTGGAACCAAATGGGTCTTCAAAAACAAATTGAACCATAAGGGAAAAATCATTAGAAACAAGACACGCTTAGTGTAGGATCGATGCACGTGAGAGGGGGGGTGAATCACGTGATTTTTTTAATTAAAAAAAATTAAGGCGCTTTAAAAAGCGTGCACAGCGGAAATGAAATAAACGGAAAACAAACACACTAACACAAACGAATTTTACTTCGTTCGGAGCCTTCGTCGACTCCTACTCGAAGGCCCAGGTCCCTCGGACCTTTCCGTTGGGCAATCCACTAGTATTCTCTACCGGTAAGCACCGATAGAGTAAGCGAGTACAGAGGAATTGAAAGTGTGACAACCCCACACTTTCAAGCAATTAAATGCAATAAAATATTTAAAAAAAATATCTTTTTACCGACGTCCGGAGTAGGTAGACTCTTTCGGGGCAGCAGGACGTCGTCGGCTCGAAGTGTAGCGTTTCCGGAGCAAGGCGCGAGCGTAGAAAAACTTGAAAGCTTTGACAGAAGTGTTGTTCTTTGAAGAGGGTCGAGGCCCTCTTTATATAGGGCAGGGGGCGCCCGACATGCTCGGGGCGCCCCCCACGTGGCTCTTGATCCGGCGAGCCCTCCGGTCAAGGCTGATCTCTGCATCTTCGGGATCAGCTCTGACTGGGGCGCCCGACGCGCGCGGGGCGCCCGATTTGACCGGTCAAAGCGTCATCTTCAGGGCTTCGCGAGGGCGAGCTTCGGCAGCTAGCAGTGAGGTGGCACAGGGGGCGCCCGATTTAAGCGGGGCGCCCCGAATAGCGCTGCTGTCGGGGCGTTTACCTCTCTGCTGACCTTGGGTTGACTCTGGGGCGCCCGACACATCCGGGGCGCCCTGCTCAGCTACGGCCTCACTCCTTTGAGGCTCTCTGAGCTGCAGAATCATAGTCCTTCGGTCCTGCATCCAGGGTTAGTCCAAAACAAGGCTAGCACAATTTTATACGGACTAAAATAAGATACAATTCTAAGTTAATTAGATCCTGTCTCCCAGACCAGGATCTAACCAGGACTCAACTTAGATCACCTAAATGGGTCTAAGTTGGACCGCGCCTAAAGTCCAAGATTGGACTCGTCCTCACTGGGTCGCTCCTCCAGTGACTTACCCTACTTACCCTTTGTGCAGCTCTGCTTGACTTCTTGACCCTACCAGGACTTCCTGCCAAGGCTCAACCACCTTGGTCTTCTTGCCAAGTCTCAACCAACTTGGTCTTCAGCCAGTTGTCAGGTCCCGCGGACCCAACTGGACTTCCCGCCAGGACTCAACCATCCTGGACTTCAGCCTGGTGTCTGGTCCTAAGTCTTTCAACCCTGCACACTTGGTAAAGAGGTTAAACACACACAACCCTAACTTTAACCACTTTGTCATACATCAAAACCCGAGTTTGACCGTTAGTGCAAACTGCACCAACAATCTCCCCCTTTTTGATGTATTGACAACTCAGGTTAAAGTTAGAGAAAAACTAGCAGATACATGCAAGTAAATAAAAGATAAGCATGAAAGTACATGGTGCAAAATTAAGTAGCAAATAGAATTTTCTAAGCCTTAACCCTACTAAATATAGAATTTTCTAAGCTTTAACCCTATTCTCCCCCTTTGTCATTCATCAAAAAACATACGTATATTAAGTTACGGAGAGTAGGATCCAAAGCTAAGTGATAGGGAAAACTAGAGTTAGGAAAAATAGATTAAGTAAGATAAATAGCCTAAAAAGAAAACTCCCCCTGAATCAATTCACTTAGCTTTCAAAACTAACAAATAGTTTTCAACAACATTATTTTTCAAATGAATTAGAAATATTTTCAAAGTTAAGCTTGGCAATCTTTTTAAAAGAAAATATATAAAACTACATATTTTTCAAAGTCAAAAGAAACTTTGCTACTGAGCTTCAACTTACAAGAAGGAAGATATTCTAAGAATTAGCTTTAAAAGATTCAAGACCATTAATTATTTAATTTATAAAACCAATGTTTCAAGAATATACCTTAGATTCGTTTGAAAATAATATCATAGACTTAATCAAACTATTAAAAAATTTTTTTTTTTTTTTAAGTTAGTTTGAGCTCCCCCTTAACTTGACAAGCCCTTAGAATTCCTTGTCAATTTCAAGTTAAACACTCTATTATGTTCAAGGGATATTCAAACTATAAATAAAAATATTTCAAAAGAATCATTTTTGGAAGTAAATCAATCAAAATATTTTGATACTTTCTAGTATAAAAATAAGCTAATAGTGGATTTTAAAAAAAACATAAGTGTTTTTATTTTAAAGTCAATTTGAAAAAGGAGATTTGCAAGACCCAAAAATACGGATTTTTCAATGCTAAACAGACCCAGAAATATAGGCTAAGTGGTAGAAAAAAACTAGTCTTAAATTTATTAACTTAGCTTTAAAAAAATTTCCTTTTTTTTTTTTTTGTTTTAAAATATAATATCAATCTTAAAAAATGTTTTAAGGGTTTAGGGTTTAAAACTTTTATCAAAATTTTCAAATGTGTTTTGTCAAAAATGAAAAAAAATATTTTGACCTCAGCTCCCCCTGGACCAAGTAATGATTGTGGTCCCTTTTCATATATCTAACTTTAGTTACTGACTAACTATCTAGATGATAGTAGTGTTCACTGAGTTAGTCAAGTCAAGTAATAATGTCTGGCTCAGATTTTAGTGCAAGACTACTTGACTTGATCACTGTAACGTTGGTATTTTACGCCCAGACTTACTGTGATGCACTGACTTAAGCATTCGGAAGTCCAGGCAGAGTCCTATGCATCTCACAACCGTTCTATGTTTTTGCAAACACACACAAGGTAATCTTAATGTGTTTTGTGAGATGCGGCTACCTAAATCTATAGGTTCATGCAATTCTAGGGGTCAAGCTTAGGCTAGGTCTGCCAGTTTTGAAAATCAGATTTTGAAAGACAATAAAAGTTTTTGAAAACCACATTTGAAAAGTTCGTGTTTAAGTTAAATTTTGAAATATAATAAACTTTGAAAAGCAAGTTTGAAAAAGTCCATGTGTTTAAACTCACAAACTGAAAAAGTTAACTTGAGCTTATCAGGTCAGTCCTAGTCTATAACACACATTCCTATTAATCTTCTCAAGTTGCTAAATTCAGATTCAGGAAGTGGTTTGGTAAATATATCAGCTAGGTTAGACTTGGATTCAACATGGTTAAGTTCAATTTCTCCTTTATTTACATGATCTCTGACAAAATGGTGTTTGATTTCTATATGTTTGGTCCTAGAGTGGTGGATTGGG
Source organism: Boesenbergia rotunda (assembly GCA_024364735.1). Lineage (NCBI taxonomy): Eukaryota > Viridiplantae > Streptophyta > Magnoliopsida > Zingiberales > Zingiberaceae > Boesenbergia > Boesenbergia rotunda. The sequence goes on from JAGFNQ010005802.1 coordinate 107,358, forward strand.
TTTTTGGTTAAATTGATTGAACTTAGGTTATCTATAAAAATTTTGACTTTCTTAAAATCTAAGTTAAAGTCTTTTAAGGTATGCATCATCCAAAGTAGTTGGGCTACACATTCACCCATTGCTATGTACTCAGCTTCAGTGGTAGATAGGGCAACACAGTGTTGTTTTCTACTAAACCAACTAACTAGTGAGGGTCCTAGAAGTTGGCATCCACCACTGGTACTTTTTCTGTCTAATTTACAGCCAGCATAATCTGAGTCAGAATATCCAATAAGTTCAAACTGGGCTGTTCTAGGGTACCAAATTCCTAAACTTTCTGTCCCTTTTAGATACCTAAATATCCTTTTAACTAGGGTTAGATGTGATTCTTTAGCACATGTTTGATACCTAGCACACATACTAACTGCAAAGAGAATATCAGGTCGACTTGCAGTTAGGTAAAGTAAGCTACCTATAGCACTTCTATAATACTTAAGGTCAACAGGTTTGCCATTTGTGTCACTATCTATAGTTTGATTTGTAGCCATAGGTGTCTTAATTTCTTTAGCACTATCCATTCCAAATTTTCTAAGTAATTCTTTAGTGTATTTTTGTTGATAGACAAAAGTACCCTCACTAGTCTGTTTTATTTGTAGCCCTAAAAAGAAAGTTAATTTACCTACTAAACTCATTTCAAATTCATTTTCCATTACCGTTATAAAATCTTGTAAAAAGTTTGAGTTAGTTGAGCCAAATACTATATCATCTACATATACTTGAGCTATAAAAATATCAGTTTTTAGAGTTTTAACAAATAGTGTTGGGTCAATTTTGCCTTGGTTAAAGCCTTTAGAAACTAAGTAGTTAGACAGTCTTTCATACCAGGCCCTAGGGGCTTGCTTAAGTCCATATAAGGCTTTCTTAAGTCTAAAGACATAGTCAGGGTGTTCTAGGCTTTCAAAACCAGGGGGTTGACCTACATAAATCTCTTCTTTAATTAGGCCATTTAGGAAGGCTGACTTAACATCCATTTGAAAAAGCTTAAATCCCTTATGGGCTGCATAACTTAAGAGCATTCTAATGGATTCAAGTCTAGCTACAGGGGCATAGGTTTCATCATAATCAAGACCTTCTACTTGGCTAAACCCCTTAGCTACTAGCCTAGCCTTATTCCTGACTGTTTCTCCTTGTTCGTTAAGTTTATTCCTAAAGACCCATTTGGTTTCAATAAATTTCTTGTCTTTAGGTAAGGGTACTAAGTCCCAGACTTGACTACGTTCAAATTGGGCTAACTCTTCCTGCATGGCTATGATCCAATCAGGGTCAAGTAAGGACTCTTCTATAGACTTGGGTTCAATTTTTGAAATCAAGGCAATTTGACTAAGGTTCCTAAAAGCTGATCTAGTCTGAACCCTTAGTTCTGGATCACCTAAGATTTGATTAGTTGGGTGGGCTGAGCTAACTCGAACAGTTCTGGGTTGGTTAGGTTCAGTATCAGGTGTGGGTTCAGTTAGATCATCGTTTTGGTCCTCACTTGGCCTTTCATTAGGGTCAGTACTGGATCTAACAAAGTCAATTGGTTGGTAGGTGGTTTGATCAGAGTTATTTGGATCAGATTTTTCATCAAATTTTACATTTGTAGTTTCTTCAATTTTTAGGGTAGTCTTGTTATAAACTCTATAGGCTCTACTGGTAAGGGAATAACCTACAAAGATACCTTCTACACAGTCAGATATTTCAAAGATTTGCTCAGAATCATGCAAGACATTTGTATTAATAATACTAGGGGTATTCTTGTAATTTACCTCAATCGCATCCCCTAATTTAGTAGGCTTTACCGTTGGTTCAGGCTCGACTTTAGTTGCAAATTGGACTTGATCTTCCATCTTTAAGTTTGGTTCTGCGATTGATTTAGTAGACTCATCTTCAGCTTTAAGCTTAGGCTCATCCAGCTCCTTCAAATTCTCGTGCAATTCATTCAGCCGAGTCCATAGGTCATATGCGTTGTTATACTTTTCCAGTCTGCAGGAAATTTTGTTAGGCAAAACTGCACAAATTAATTTATTTACCTGCTTGTTCAGTTCATCATTTTGAGATTGGTATCTCAGGGCTAACACGTAGTCGAAGTCTTGACTGCCCAAGAAGATCTCCATTGATCGCCTCCAATAGTCGAAATCTTCTGGATAGTAGTGTGGGGGCTCGTTGACATTTCGCCCTTGCATCTTATTTTGCGCCATTTAGAAATCTTGCACACAAAAAATAGACCAAACAAAGTCCCAAGACTAGGTCTTGGATTAGTAGTGCCGGCAGAGATAAAAATAAAATAACCAACTCGAATGGTGTTGCACCAAATTCGTGTAAAATCGATCGATAAAAAAAACTAATATATAAATATTGATAATAATATCAGATTTAGACTGTGAGCAAAAAAAATCACAGACAACGATAAAAACTGGATTTCCCTCGGCTCTTACGGTGGTTGCACCGATAGAGAGCGTACCAGGCTCTGATACCACTTGTAGGATCGATGCACGTGAGAGGGGGGGTGAATCACGTGATTTTTTTAATTAAAAAAAATTAAGGCGCTTTAAAAAGCGTGCACAGCGGAAATGAAATAAACGGAAAACAAACACACTAACACAAACGAATTTTACTTCGTTCGGAGCCTTCGTCGACTCCTACTCGAAGGCCCAGGTCCCTCGGACCTTTCCGTTGGGCAATCCACTAGTATTCTCTACCGGTAAGCACCGATAGAGTAAGCGAGTACAGAGGAATTGAAAGTGTGACAACCCCACACTTTCAAGCAATTAAATGCAATAAAATATTTAAAAAAAATATCTTTTTACCGACGTCCGGAGTAGGTAGACTCTTTCGGGGCAGCAGGACGTCGTCGGCTCGAAGTGTAGCGTTTCCGGAGCAAGGCGCGAGCGTAGAAAAACTTGAAAGCTTTGACAGAAGTGTTGTTCTTTGAAGAGGGTCGAGGCCCTCTTTATATAGGGCAGGGGGCGCCCGACATGCTCGGGGCGCCCCCCACGTGGCTCTTGATCCGGCGAGCCCTCCGGTCAAGGCTGATCTCTGCATCTTCGGGATCAGCTCTGACTGGGGCGCCCGACGCGCGCGGGGCGCCCGATTTGACCGGTCAAAGCGTCATCTTCAGGGCTTCGCGAGGGCGAGCTTCGGCAGCTAGCAGTGAGGTGGCACAGGGGGCGCCCGATTTAAGCGGGGCGCCCCGAATAGCGCTGCTGTCGGGGCGTTTACCTCTCTGCTGACCTTGGGTTGACTCTGGGGCGCCCGACACATCCGGGGCGCCCTGCTCAGCTACGGCCTCACTCCTTTGAGGCTCTCTGAGCTGCAGAATCATAGTCCTTCGGTCCTGCATCCAGGGTTAGTCCAAAACAAGGCTAGCAC
>JAGFNQ010005803.1:0-71476 GCA_024364735.1 Boesenbergia rotunda
TGCAGAGTTGACATTGGTCCACATATATCAGTATGTATTAGACCAAGCAATTCTCCCACTGGATTACCTTTTCCGGAAAAGGGTAATTTGGTTATCTTGCCTTTTAAGTATGATTCACATGTATCAAATGAACCGGGTTCAAATGATTCCAAAATTCCACATCGGTGTAATTCGGTCATACGTTTCTTACTTACATGGCCAAGACGGCAATGCCACGTGTAGGAGTCTATTCGATTATCTATTCTAGCACGTTTGTTGCTTATTTCGATATTGAAAACGTCAGCGGATAAATCTAACGTGTAGATGCCATTGCACAAAGTTCCATTCCATAAAGAACGCCATTTAAAGTTATGTAACAACAATTGTTACTAAAAGTTAAATGATAACCCTTTTCATTCAAACATGAAATAGATACAATGTTCTTTATTAACGAAGGAACGAAATAACAATTATCCAATTCTAAGACACGTCCAGTCGGGAGCTTTAGCAAATATGTTCCGATGGCAACAGCAGCAATCTTTGCTCCATTTCCAACTCGCAAATCCGCTTCTCCCTTGACGAGTCTTCTTCTATTCCTTAGCCCCTATATGTCATTACATATATGTGAGCTACACCCAGTATCAAGTACCCAGGTATTAGAGGAAATAGAGTGACATTCAATAACGAAGATACCTGAAGAGGATGGAGCATCGGATGTCTTCTTCTTCAAGGACTCAAGATAAACCTTGCAATTTCTTCGCCAGTGACCCTCCTTGCCACAATGATGGCAAGTGCCTTTTGGTTTCTTTTCTATCTTTTTGGCCTTTTTCTTCTTTCCCTTATTCTGTTTTTGGCCTTCCTCTTAGAACCTTTCTTCGAGGAATCAACTAACAGAACCGCCTTTTGATCCTGCTTTACAGAAGGCTCTACAGACTTCAACAGGTTGACTAACTCAGGAATGGTAGTTTCCAGCTTGTTTATCCGATAGTTCATCACAAATTGTGAATAACTTTTCGGCAAACAATGCAGAATTAAGTCAATACTTAGTTCATGATCCATTGCAAAACTGAGTGTGTTCAGTCGCTCAATATACCCCAACATCTTTAACACAAACTGCAAGGCAGAAGTGCCTTCCTGCATCTTAGAAGTGAAGAGGAGTCTGGAGACTTCGAACCTTTCGGATCTCGCCTGCTCTTCAAACAACTCATTAAGATGGAAGATGATGGTATAAGCATCCATATGCTCATGCTGCTTTTGCAGCTCAGGTACCATAGAGGCTAGCATGATGCAACTTGCAAGTTCAGAATCGGTCACATGTTTCTGATAGGCCACTAACTGGTCTGGAGTTGCATCTGCTGGAGGATGTGTGGGAAGGAGATCTTCAATGACATAAGCAATCTTCTCTGCCTTGAGGACTATCCTCAGGTTTCGAAGCCAGTCCATAAAGTTAGGCCCGGTCTGTGGCGCCCGCCCTTATATCTACTCTCGGGGCGGGGTCACGTACTATCATTCGTATAAATTTTTTTTTTCTTAAAGTACTAATAACAAAGTACTAAGCATGCTTGTTCAAAACTAACCTATAACATGATAGGTTCCACTCATAATATAATCAATTATATGAGTAATCCAAGTGTAACATTCATTACTAAAGAAATGTTAACATAAGCATAATATTGTAGATATGAAGATCTTTATTTTCCGAGCCACCACCCCACACATCTTCAGCCCTCCTGCCTCTTCCTTTAGTTTAAGTGTCTCTTACCCTTATCTGCAGCATAAGACAACATATAAACTAGTAAGCACAAATGCTTAGTAAGATCCTGTCCTACTCACAAAATCCATATCATAGAAAGATAAGAGAATAAATCACATTCAAGCATAGTAAGTGTTTAAGCATGTTAAACATCTAAGCATATTAACTTCATAGGAAGGTTTCTTTGAAAACATATAAACATAATACTTGAACATAGCATAATCATTAGGGCCCGGCTTGTACTTCATGTTTTGCGCGCGCCCCTGAATAGGAACAAGGTAGCTAATCACGAACCACTAGGGTTTACTAGGCCTTCTCAGAAGTCCTTCAGCCTAGTATCATAATCATTTGACTCGCTTTAAGAGTCTATAGTACAAGCCATTACAAAATAAAATAATTATCATGTTCTTCATTTTCATAAAGTATGCTCTTAATCCCAACCTTCTAGGGAAGCATTCTTTAGGCCCTAAGCCTTCTTCGTTCATGCCCTACAAGGCTCATTCTTATGCATATGTATGCATCCATAATCATGATAACTAGCCTAGTATAAAGCATGCATTTCATAAGGGTGCCCCATGGGCTATAATGCATGCTCATACATAGATCTCCATAATCATGATAACTAGCCTAGTATAAAGCATGCATTTCATAAGGGTGCCCTATGGGCTATAATGCATGCTCATACATAGATCATAATTCAACCCCTTAAACATATCTTATATATGACAAGGTTAATCACATAAATCATATTCATATCATAGGAAGTGGTAGCATGCTTCATGGGTAAATCAAATGGTTCCTAACCCTAAAACTAGGGTCTTGGCCGAAACTCAAGGCTAGGGAGAGTTCCATTTTTCCTAATCCAACATTCCATTTAAACATTTCCTTTGAATATCACATGCATATACATCTCATATCATTTTACATAAGCATATCACATAAAATAATTTAACCTTCACAAACCCTAAGGTTTCATGCCTTGGCCGAATGGTGTAGGGTAGGGAAACTAGGGTTTTGAAATTAAACCTTCACACAAGCATTTATTCAAACACCTTGTCTACACTACTAGGCATAGATTCATCATAGGCAAATCAAGCATCCCTAAACCCTAATCTTCCTAGGTTGGCCGAATGATGTAAGGGTAGGGTAGGCTAGGTTTTTGACATCCAATCTTCACACAAACATTTATTCAAACACCTTACCTACACTACTAAACATGGACACATCATAGGATAGCAAACAACCCAAAAACCTAGCCCATTCCCTCTTGGCCGAAAGTTGTAGGGTGGATAACCCTACTTTTCCTTATCACAACATGATGGAAACAACATACATCCATACCCTAAGTTCCTAGGAGTATCCTCATGCATCAAGAAGCAACCTAGACCCTTGTCTTGGTGGTGGCCGAATGGTTACAAGGGAGGAACTCCCATTTTCGAAAACAAGGACACCAAAGAAACATTCAATAACAATTACACTGTAGGCGAGGGGATACTTACATCCTTTCGCTTGAATTTCGCCTTCCCTAGATCCTTAGGGTACCCTTGGTTGAAGGAGAAGTGGAGGCTCCTTTCGCCAAAACTCCTCTAGAACTTCTTGACCCTAGTGGAGGGCAAGACACTTTAGATAGTCTCCTTCCTTCCACTTCCCTAGGGTTAGAAACCCTAGGTTGTATTTTTCGAAAACACAAGGGAGAGGGGCAATGAAGTTTCGGTGGGGAAGAGAAAAGGAAGAAGAAGAGGAAGTTACTCACACCTCTTCCCTCTCTTATTTATACTTTTCTCATGAAAAGACATGTCTCTTCACTATTACACGCTTAACAAGCATGTTTCTTATTCTCTCAACAAGAAACAATGCTTGGTGTAGTGGTTAAGACATGGAGAGTGCACCTAAGAGGTTCAAGGTTCAATCCTTGCTTCCTCCCTTCTACCTCTTCTTTTTATCACAATTTGCACTAATCCATATCAAAGCCCTTTAAGCCAAGCCTATCATGAAATTTCATAATATTAATAATATTTCATGAATTCATAATATTTCATAATATTCCATAAATATTATTTCATAATATTTTTAATATTTCATATTCATGAATCTATAATATTTCATGAATCCCATAATATTTCATATTCATGAATTCATAATATTTTCTAATATCCATGATACTATTTCATGAATTTCATAATATTTTATATGGGAAAATTTTGGGGCGTTACATGGTCAGTTTATTGGTGTCCAAGATGGAACGCAAATTCAGAGAAGACATGATCGAGTGATTATCCTAGAAATACAAATTGAGCTTATGTGAGAAAAATGATTAAAGAATGTATCAATATACATAAATTGAAATCCTATTTATTTTTCAAATTGAATAACCCTTTTTATCAATTCGGGAGATCGTAGGAACATCTCCAAATAGGTTGATATCCAACCATAGGTAAGAACAACCATGGCTATGGTCATCAAATTATTCTTAGCTATGAAGGTAGGTAATTATACCGATTACACATCACATATATGTAACTATCACTTTATGCTATCAACTAATTGAATGTTTGCATAAATCATTGGGTTGTTAACTCATTAACAAGTATGCAACAATATACATAGCACCCAACTGCACCTCTCTTTACATCGACCTTGGCTGTGGCACAACAAATCGATGCTCCAAGCTTAAGGCTGACCCATTAATCAAGAAATAGTTTTAATATGGTTGGAGCTCATTCAACCGCTTAGTCAGGCTTGGATGTGTCCAACAACCAAAACTAATGCTTGAACTCTGACTCCAACTATATTATTCATAAACTAATTCCATGGTTTGAACATGTTGAGGTTCAAGACGGGCATGGATGTGTCCATCAACCCAAACGAGAAACAAAACTCCGATTCTAACCATATTAATGGAAGGTGTTGGCCTTAATATTTGGTAAGGGGTTTTGGGTCTCATCCTTTCTTTTCTAAGCACATTCATGACATAGAATTATGTCATGACTAACGATTTCCTTAATTATGTATTTATGTGACTTAAGTTATCAAGTCTCATTAATTGAATTAGGAACCGGATTTCCTAATTCCAATTTCATACTTAATTAAAGGAATTGTTTTGGGAAACAATTTCTTAAATTGTCATAATTAATTTCGGAAATAATATGTTCAAGACTTTGATTTCTCTAAATCAAATCTTATTAAATTAAGAGACAAATCCCTTAATTCAACTACATATTATTTTCATGAAAATCTCATTTAAGAAAACTCTATAGGAAACCATTTTCCTAATTAATTTTGGAGACAATGATATGTAAGAGCATCACCTCTTCAAACATATTTTATTCATGGATTTAATTAATTACAACAAATTATTTTCTAAGGGTGGCTCCCCGAGGCTCAGGTACCCAAAGAAAAGTAATGTGTTGTAAATCCAATTGGACGGCTCCCTGAGGCTCAATCCAAATCAAACATGACAATTTCAATTAAAAATTGGGAAATTAAATTACAACAACTAACTTTAAATTGGACGGCTCCCCGAGGCTCAATCCAAAATAAAGAATTTTGTTGTCAATTTAAAAACTAATTCAAATTTAATTGTCAATTAACTGTCCATGAATTTGTCTAGACTTTCTTAAAAGAAAGTGCCCAAAATTGCGAGATTTCAAAAATAGGTTTTCAGAATAATTGTAAGTTTCTGGTACAAAGGAAACTTACATATTTCCAAAATTGGAAAATTTCTAAAATATAAAAATTTCCAAAATTGGAAAGTTTCCAAAGATGGGAAGTTTTCACAATTATTATAAAATTTCAGAAACTAGAAAATTTCAAACGTTTGCGAAATTTCATGAGGATTTCCAAACTTTGAAATTCCTAAATCTAAAATTTATTATAATTTGAAAGTTTCCATAATTGAAAATTTTTTCCGAAATTGAGATCATGACAAAGTTTTCCACAAAACAATTATATGATTAAGTCGAACACTAACCGGCTCTGAAGCAACGGTAAAATAGCATGCTCGACCAGGGGAACGTAAGCAAAACACTCCAATGAATAATCTAGGCATACACACACACAAGGTAACAAAAGTAGTGTTTTATTTATACGAAAAGTATAGGGAACAAACATCTCAGAGAATTATCAAGATACAATTGGCTAAGAGAAAACACTCTTCTGCTTGGGCATTTCTCCTCTATAGCTCCATTCTTGTAGGGTCGCTAGGCTCGGAACTACCTTCTAAGTACGCCAGACGCGGAAACCCATCGACAGGATCCTTGACTCTTCTCCACTTTCTAGGCACTCCATCCAAGTATTCAATGACGTAGAAGGATGCCTGAGGTAACACATGGGTAGATCGACCCCATTCAAAGTCCCCCCTCTTTCCGCAGAGATGTAGCTGAGTACAACATTCAAAAGGTAGAAAAAAGGAGGGGAAATAGCAACTGCAATTTCTCTCCGGAGCATGCAAAGACCCAGAGAAGAATTGCCTTAACAGAGGAGGGGGAACAACAACCGCCATCTCTCAACGAAAAGAAGAAAAAGAAAGAGAAAAGCCAGCGGCTATAGCCCCTCCCCTCTTGGTGACGACATAACCCATAAACACCATCTTCCGCCCAAAATATGGGGAAAACAAGGATCTGGAAGAGGATGGAGTTTGCTGGTACAGGAGAAGGCAACCATCAGGATATGTCATCTCCTCCATGCCCCCTGGCGTGCTATGTAAGGTCTTTTCTGAACTCCTCAGATAATCTGGGAGTTTCTCATCCTCCAAGATCTTTAGCGAGACCTTGGACATCATCTCCACCATGCTCCTCGGTGAGGGTAATGATACGAAAGTCTCTACCTCGGAGGGGTCCCTCAGCCAGGAACACTATTGCCTCTCCGGTATTAGACCGCTGGGACATTGACGAAGATGAAGGGAAGAGAGGTGGCATCACGCCACAAAGAAGCAAGCAGACAAACGGGATGAAGGAAACACTACACCCCTCTCCCCTATTTATAGTGAAGGCAGCCTCTCCGTGCAGTCAATGCAAGGAGGACACCAAAATATCAACAGATATCGAAGCGTCGTTTCGACCAACACACCGTTGTTGCACCTTAGAACCCGTGACTCTTTATGGGTCCATTCAATAAGATTGCGGATAAGGAGGAGGTGACGGTTCGGGAGCCGCCCGCCTACTCTAGAAGGAAACATCGGCGGGGACCCGTCATGAACACAAATGCGGGTGTGAAGTTGGGGTTTGTAGAATTTCCTGAGGGGATCTACCCTCAGGATCAACCTCGAAACAAACAATTGCTCGTTAAGCCTGTAAAGCGAAGACACGGGGCGCAGCGAGCAAGGGCACATACACAAAGAATGGTAAACATGATTGCGTTAGTTCAAAAATTACTACAATGAGTCTCGAGCCCAGGTAGATATGGGGCTCCACTGGCTTGGGAGAAGACCCCACTCTCTAGCATAGACGCATACAATCGCGGGTCTGCATCAGGAGGGAGGAGCTGATCCTTCTTCAACTTATCGATAGCCCCGTGGAAGCCCTGCTGTAGGCGCTGCATTACCTGGTCGACTACGATGGTACGGAGCTCATCCGACTCCAGAAACTTCACCTTGAATCCAGCCTCGGCTTCCTTAGAACTAGAAGCTTGGGTAACTCGAAGGGTAAGGAGCTCGGCCTCAGCAGGCTCGTAGGAACGTCTCAACCATTCCAGCTCAGCAGTCATCTCTGCCTGCTCGGCCAAGGCCTCTTTGAGTCTCTCCGACGTGGCACGCTCATCCGACCGAGCCTAGACCAAGTCATCCTCCAGGAAGGACGCACAGTCGGTAGCCATCAGGAGATCAGACTCCTTCTGACTGAGCTGTTGCGCCTGATCCTGACTGCGCGAGTTCAGTCTCTCAACAGAGGCTACCATGAGCCGGATGTTACCCAACAACTCCCGCTCCCTCGCCTGGAGTTGGTCTCTCTCCTGCGTCACCTGGAGCAGGTCCTTGGTGACCCTCATAGCCCTCTCGGACGCCAGACGTTCTCTGTGCCGGGAATTTTGAAGAGCCCGCTCCTTGTCTTGCAAGAGGTCCATCAGGTGATCGACCTTCGCCTGGAGAGCCAAGCTGACCCCCGCCTGTATCAATCCTGCCCAACGCTGGTGGTCAGCTGTAGCCTCCGCCCTCAATGCTCGGTGGAGCATGGCTTTAACCCAGGGCTAGGAATACAGACCTCGGCCGGCTACCACGCAATCCTCAGCGGCCTGCCATTGCGCCAAGAAGTCAGGTAATGGACAAGAGAACATCCAATGCAATAGTGATTTTACCTTCAGGAGAGTCTCCCGAAGAGTGGTGAGTGGGCCCGCTGAAACATGTATGACCGCCCCTCCAGAGGTACTCTCGTGCCCCTCAGGCCGTGGCGAACCCAGACGGGGAGGAAGGCGCTCGATGGTGGGGGCTTCAGGTGGCAGACTAGAATGGTCGGAATCATCTTCCTCGGAGCTAGAGGTTCCCTCGGACACGACCCCCTCGGCCGGAACCTCCTTGAACTGCACCGGTGGAAGGATTGCATGGAAGCCTCCAATGTTGCGTCCAACTTCTTCTTTAAGCGGTCCAGTCGCATCCGGTATTGGATACGCAACACCTCCTTACCCTTGGAAGATGTAGACGGGTCAATGGAGCAGGCTGGAGTGATGATAGCCCAATATCAAGTGTCACGATGAGCCTCAAATTTAGATATTTATAAGTTGAAAACCCTTAGCTTACAAAATAAAATGTAGTACAGGGGCCTCAAGTCGTATTTTTTCAAGGACTAGTTGTGAATGTTCAACTTAAACTTGAAGTAGTCGTTTAATGTTTTTGGCTTTTCAGATTAAAATGGGGTTTGTTTTGCGATAAGAAATGAAAATACAGCTGAAGCAAAGTGAATTCAACTAAGCAAAAATTAGCTAGGAAATTGTGAAAACTAACTTAACCTACTTGGACATTAAGCAATTCAATACGAGTTCATGAAATTGAAGGACAAAACTAGCATTAAAGACAGGCAAACAATAAATCTGGAGCTAAGTTGCAGAAATGAAACTTAATTCAGGCACTACAAATTGAATGTAAGAAATAGGCTGAAATGTGGTGGAAAACTACCTGATCGGTCGACAGATTGATCAGGTGCTGTCAGGATCGGTCGAACAGACCGATCAGGTGCTGAAAACTGATGGAAACTGCGACAGCTAAGAATTCAGAAGAAAAAGATTACAGAAAATTATCACCAGACCCTCCCTCAATCTAAGATCTTTCTTGCCGTCACACAAGAACTGGCTAGGAACCCCCTTGCTCAACAAATCAGTAAAGAATTACTTCCCAGATCAGTTGTTAGTAGATCGACGCTGTTTCTGAAATACTCTTCCGATCTCCTCCTTCTCGATGGATCGGATGGTGATTGTGGCTCCGGAATGCTCTAAACTCTTCAGAGAACCCCTCTGAAAGCTCTGAAAACTCCAATTGATGAAGATCGGTGATCGAACAGTAGTAGATCAGAAGAAGCAGAGCTTCGGCTGAAACCCTCAACCGGCCCTTCCAGCGACGGATTGCCTTCCAACCTCACCGAAAACTGTCCTCTATGACTCGAGATCTTGAGATGAGATTGATCTGATGTGGCCGCGTGAAGAATGGAGAAGAAAACTAAGAACTCGAAGAACTGGAGCAGAGAACTCGCGACGACCCCTTCCACAGTGCGGAGAAGTTTGATTTAAATTATCCCTTTAGAATTTGAATGACTGTGATTATTTCGGCCTCATCTGACGGTCGGATCTTCTCCGATTTGAACCAAACTTCCCAGATCTCCATCAATGGTTCTGATCTACTCCTCCTTAGCTTGGATCAATCAGATCTACGACGGATGGCTCAGATCTTCCTTTCCTTTGAATGGGTGGTTGAAACCCTCTTAAGCTTGATCTGAAGGTCAGATGACTCTGATTGGGTTCAAAGATTGAGATCTTGATCTATGGTCTTGATTAGCTCTATCTTAGGCTCGGATTGATCAGAAACTTAAAGACGGCTCATATCACCCCGTTTCTTGATCAAACGACCCACATTGATCCATCTCTTGATCCCCTTGATTAAAGCCAATTCTGAGCTCAAGTATGATCCAATCTGATTTAGGTTCATGATCAGTCAAAGCCTACAAAAATTAAATGTAAATTCAATGTCAAATCATCTCAAATATACAAAGATGTGTATCCAAAGGCAAAATAGTAATAATTCATGAAACCTAATGTAAATGCAAACTTAAGCATATAAAAAGGGATCAAAACATGGGTTTGAGAGCCTAAAATGTTTAACAAAATAGTAATTATCAACTCTCCCACACTTGCTCTTGGGCGTCTCGCACATGCTAACTAAACATGTACCCCCTAGATTATTTTCAATCATAATTAGAAGCAATTGAAAAAAAATTATCTAGGGTTGTCAATCCTCAAAAATCTAAACTCAATGGACTAGTATCTTGCCCTTAAGTCAACAATTTAGTATACTTCGTCCTTCAAGACTCATTGAGATGAACTAAACTCACAAAGCCTATAAAGGGAATATTTAGTGGCTCTCTGCCTAAATTCTACATTTCCAATAAAAGTGGAGCTCACTCACACACTTCCATGATTCTTGCACTACCATAAGCTTGCTTATGCTCTACTCTCCACCATCATTCTTGATTTGGATCCACACCTAAAAAGGCTCATCAGAACAAGTTAGGGGAATATAGAATGATAAAATAAAATAGAAGTTCAATGAACTTGGATACTAAAGAATCATGATAAAGGAAGTAAAGAAATATTGCATGATAAGGAAATATGGAAAAGTAAAGAAAATGGAAGACTTGGAGCCTCAAGAATGTAACCTAATGCACTTTGCCCTCTTATTTTGAATTATCCTTGCATGTATCAGAGTTGTGGTGGAGCAGGGACTGAGGAAATTCACTGAATTCAGTGTGCCAAGGTTCTGTTTCTGTGCCAACTCTACTGATCGGTCCAGAGACTGATCAGTCTTCTGCCTGATTGTTTTGGAGATCGGTCTGGCTCCTTCTGATCGGACTGAGTGACCAATCAGTCACTTCCCTGATCGGATTGGTGACCGATCAGGGTCTGATCAGTAGCTGAAACTACAGAACTCTGAAACTGTTTCTGCCAAGATCACTTCCTTTCAATCAACACTACATCTTAAATCCATCTGGCTTTTTGTTAGCATCTTCCACTTCATAAATCTAACCCATCCCCTGATACTTCGTGTTTTCTTTTCTCTTTTTCTTTTCTTTTCTTCTTTTTTTTTCTCTTCTATTTTTCAGCTGTTTCTTTTGTTTTTCTTTTCTTTGCAGTGATAGCTAAACTACCTCATCTCCACTTTAGTTTTAGTGTTTCAGACCTTCTCTTTGTTGTACTAATTCTTTCTTTTCTTTACAACAATATTAGTTTCTCTCGAATAGAAGCTAACTCTTAGATTACAAACCATTCCTTTCTTCAAGCAAAGCACTACTTCTTTGAACATTTTCCACTCCAAATTCTAGTCCACTGCCGCATAGCCTCCAGTTTGAAATAGGAGGAATGGCAAACATCAGCTAGATTAGGTGCCACATTATACATAGTTTGCAAGCAAACATGGTTCCACAAAACACTTCAAAACTCTAGCTTCCTTCGGAATAAACTCATGGATTTCAGCAGAATTTTTCCTCATAGGATTTGAAACATTAAATAACATTTAGGAATCAAATTGCTCCAAATGTAATCTTCACTACCCAATACTCACAACTCACCCTTGATACACTACTCCATCAAATTGGCAGCACCTCTCCATCATTCTTTTCGTACATCTTTTTTTAATCATTCTTCTTTTTGAGTTGCATCCTTGATACTCTCCTCATCCCTTAAGAATCATCAAAATAGATTTTCAAATATAATGTAACAAAAAGTAGGCTTCCAAAATGCATCAATTCTTACCAAAACATTCCAAAACACTAGCCACCTCCCCCACACATAGTGTTGGTGTAGACAACACCCAAGTCGAACCTGTGTTTTGATAAATGACAAAGGGTTCAAAAGTTAAGCCTTATTTGTTATCTAACATGCTGCTTGAGAGCAATGGAATGCTAGGCACCTAGCGAAGGAATGCTAGGCACTGAAACCCTAAGTCCTGGCGAAGGACAGCTGGGCACCTAGCGAAGGACTGCTAGGATACGAAGACCTAGCGAAGGACTGCTAGGCACTGGGTAAAGGACAGCCTGGGGTCCAAGACCTAGCGAAGGACTGCTAGCCACCTGGCGAAGGACTGCCAGGATCCGAAGACCTGGCGAAGGACTGCTAGGCACCGGGCGAAGGACAGCCTGGTATCCAAGACCTGGCAAAGGACCGCCAGACAAAAGTCCAACCGGAGGAGCCGGTTGGCAATAGGTAAATTCTCCTGAGAGGAGTAGGTGAGGACGCGTTCCCCGTCGAGGGAACAGTAGGCGTCGGTTCGACCTAGGGCTCCATTTTGGAGACTCAAAGTCAGAACCAAGATAGCTAAGACTGTATAAAACTAATAATTGATTGATCTATTTTGTTTTGGACTAACCCTGGATGCAGGACCGAAGGAATGAGTGTCTGCAGCTCAGAACGCCTCAAAGGAGAGAGGCAGCAACTGAGCAGGGCACCCTCAGTGCCCCGGGCGCCCCCAAGGTGAATACAAAACAAGAAGAGCAAAAGTACGCTTCGGAAGCTAAGTGGGCGGGGCGCCCTCATGCTCCCGAGCGCCCCCGTGCTCCCGGGCGCCCCGCACTCAAGTAACCGAAGCGGATAACTCTTATCCAGCCGAGAAGCTCGCTGAAAAGGTCAACCAGGGCGCCCCCAGCGTCCCGAGCGCAATCCTCAGCCCTATTCGAGTGGGATAAGGGCTGACCGAGGTAATTCCGGATCGGTTGACATGTGGGGGGGCGACCCCAACGTTCAGGGTGCCCCGAAGTGCTATAAATAACACCCAACACCAAGGCTTCTGACAATCAAGTCTTCCAACGCTTTCACGCTCTTCTACTCGAGGCGCTCTGCTCCAGAAACCTCCTAACTCGAGATACAAGCGCCGACGACGTCCCTCTGCTCCGAGATACATTCCACACCAGACGTCGGTAACAAAGAGATGTGTTTTTTTTACTGCATTGTCATTGTAATCATTCTTTTGTAAACTATTTTGCGCGATTATAGTATTGCCCACAGTAAACGGTCAACGACCGTGGGCCTTGGAGTAGGAGCCGACCGCGACTCCGAACCAAGTAAAATCTTGGTGTTTGCGTTTGTTTGTTTTAATTTTCGCTGTGCATTCTCTATCTCCTAATCCGAAACGAGTTACGATATTCACCCCCTCTATCATTTTCTCTCGATCCAACACATAGCTTTTTGACCGTCTCGGGCAAAGTAACATTAAGAAACATCAAAAGCAATCAAGTCCATGGAGAAACATGGTTATAAGCAGAAAAATAGGGGAAGGAAAAAGAATAAAGCATGTAGTAACAAGGAATATTGCAAAAATTGATATGAAAAGGAAACAAAGTGATTCACCTCTATAAATGTGGTCCAATCATAGAAATATAGTTTTGAAAAACCTATGCAAATTCTAGAGTACAATCACATATGTGTATCTCAACAATAAGGCCAAGTCCTCACTAGGTAAAAAGAATTCATCTCAAGTCATCAATCTAGAGTCCATAACTAAGTAGTACTCAAGCATCCAAGAATTTTCATCCATTGGCTCAAATCCTAAGTTTTAACAACCAAATTTAATTCATTTTCAAAGGACTCTAAAATGATATAGAGAAAACCTAGAGGGATATATTTATTTCTAATCATGCAAGAAATAAGGTGCCAAAAAGAATAATATGGTATCTACAATGACTTTTAATCATTCTACACTACCTAAACATTTATTAGTAAAAACTCACTTTAAAAGAAAAGATTTACTTCTAGAAAACATAAAATTGATATATACAATGAAATAGAAATGCAAGAAACAGAAAACTCCCCTTTAGGTTGGGTAAATAGCATCCTTGATGCCCAATCCATCCACATCTAGCTCCTTTACTTCTTCAAAGTATTTCTTGAGCCGGTAGCCATTAACTCTCCAAACAAAACCATTAGCCTCATCTTTTATCTCAACAACACCATAAGGGAAAACATTAGTAACAAGAAATGGACCTTCCCATCTAGACCTCAACTTACCTTTAATCAATTTGAGCCTTGACTTGTACAATAGAACCTTGCCGCCAATTTGGAATTCTTTCTTCAATATGTGCTTATCATGAAAATTCTTAGTCTTTTCCATGTAAATCCTTGAGTTCTCATATGCTTCTAGTCTTATCTCCTCAAGTTCTTGAAGTTGAAGCTTCCTTTCTTCTCCCACTTTAGTAGCATCAAAATTGCAATCTTTCACCGCCCAATAAGCTCTATGCTCTATCTCCACGGGTAGATGACAAGCTTTTCCATAAACTATCCGGTAGGGAGACATTCCAATGGGTGTCTTATATGCCGTCCAAATAGGCCCATAATGCATCATCAAGTCTCTTGCTCCAATCTTTCCTATTAGGCCCAACGGTCTTCTCCAAAATTGCTTTGATCTCTCTATTTGAAATTTCGACTTGTCCATTAGTTTGGGGATGGTAGAAAGTAGAAACTTTGTGCACAACCGCATACTTGCTAAGTATAGCCTTCATGTGTTTGTTGCAAAAATGAGAACCTTGATCACTTATGATAGCCCTTGGAATTCCAAACCTACAAAAAATATGTGACCTGACAAAACTAACAACAACACAAGAATCATCAGTCCTGGAGGGAATGACCCATTTGGAAACATAATCAACAGCAAGAAAAATGTACAAAAATCCACAAGATGCAGGAAAAGGTCCCATAAAGTCTATCCCCCATACATCAAATATTTCACAAAAAAGCATAGTTTGTTGGGGCATTTCATTCCTAGCTCCTATGTTACCTGTTCTTTGACATCTATCACAATTCTTATAAAACAAGTAAGCATCATGAAATAATGTAGGCCAATATAATCCACACTCTAAAACATTCCTAGCTGTCCTCTATGGTCCAAAATGTCCCCCACAGGCTGATGAATGACAAAATATAAGAACTGAATAAAACTCATGGTCAGGTATGCATCTTCTAATTATTTGATCACTACAAAATTTCTACAAGTAAGAATCATCCCACACATAAAATTTAGCATCACTTTTGAATTTATCCTTTTGAGCCTTAGTGAATTGTGCAGGAAAAACATGAGCTACTAAAAAATTAACTAGATTTGCATACCAGGGTGACTCACCATGTACCAATAAAAGGAGCTCATCTCTGAAATGATCATCAATGGTGGTAGGGTGTCCATCTCCCTTTATTCTGCTCAAATAGTCTGCAACCAAGTTCTCTTTGCCACTCCTATCTCGGATTTCCAAGTCAAACTCTTGAAGTAGAAGCATCCATTTAATTAATCTGGGCTTTGCATTTGGCTTCTTCAAAAGGTACTTCAGAGCTGCATGATCAGAAAACACAATAACATGAGAATATAACAAATAAGATCTAAATCTGTCTAAGCTAAAAACAATAGCAAGGAGCTCTTTTTCTGTGGTGGTGTAGTTGGCCTGGGCAGCATCTAAGATCTTGGAAGCATAGCAAATAACATGCGGCACTCCATCCACCCTCTGTGCAAGTACAGCTCCTACAGCAAAATTAGAAGCATCACACATTAGTTCAAAAGGTAAATTCCAATCAGGGGGTCTAATAATAGGAGCCGAAGTAAGAGCCTCCCTTAATCTCTGAAAAGCTTCTTTGTATTTTTCATCAAAACAAAATTCCACATCTTTCTGTAAATGTCTAGTCAAGGGTCGAGCAATCTCACTGAAGTCTTTAATAAATCTCCTGTAGAATCCTACATGACCAAGAAAAGCTCGAACATCCCATACGCATACGGGGTAAGATAAAGAAGATATGACACTAATTTTAGCAGGATCTACCTCAATGCCTTTCCTAGAGACTATATGACCATCCTCTACCATAAAATGACATTCACCCCATATGCATTTCCCCGTATGAAACTGTATGAACATCCCGTACAATACCATGCTCTACCATAAAATGATATTTTTCAAAATTAAGAACAAGATTAGTTTCAATGCATCTATGTAAAACCCTCGACAGATTATCCAAACAAGTGTCAAAAGATGTGCCAAATACTAAAAAACATCCATGAAAATTTCCATGCAGTGTTCTAATAACTCACCAAAAATACTCACCATACACCGCTAGAAAGTTCCTGGAGCATTGCAGAGTCCGAATGACATCCGTCTATAAGCAAATGTGTTGGATCGAGAAGATCGATGGAGGGGGGGGGGGTGAATATCATAAAACATTTTCAGATTCTTAAAGAGAATAAGCAGCGAAAAATAGAGAAACACACAAACTAAACACAGGCGATTTTACTTGGTTCGGAGTCGCGGTCGGCTCCTACTCCAAGGCCCACGGTCGTTGACCGTTTACTGCGGGCAATTCTATATGTGCACAAAAGATTACAGAGAGATATTACAGTTGTAAACTGGAAATTAAAAATTAAGCTCTTTCGTTACCGACTCCCGGTGTGGATTGTACTTCTGAGCAGAGGGTCGTCGTAGGCGCTGGAATCTCGAGATGAGAGGTTTCTGGAGCAGAGCGCTTGTGTAGAAGAGCGTATTGGCGTTGGAAAGTTGTGTTGAGAAGCCTTGGAGTCGAGCCCCTTATATAGTGAGTCTGGGGGCGTCCTCCACGTGTCACTTGACCTGGCAAACTCTCGGTCAGCCATTATCCCTCCAGGATCGGGCTGAGGTTTGACCAGGGTGCCCGGGGCGCAGGGGGCGCCCGGGTTGACTCCGTCTGCTAGCTTCTCGCTGAGTTAAACTCTATCTGCTTCATTGCCTAGGCATCCAGGGGGCCCGGGAGCACGGGGGTGCTCGGGAGCATGGGGGCGCCCCGCCCAGTGAGCTTCCGAAGCATTTTCTTGCTCAACTCTTATTTGGATTTTACCTAGGGTGCTCGGGACCTCCCGGGCGCCCAACCCAGCTGCATCCTCTCTCCTTTGAGGTGTTCTGAGCTGCAGACACTCGTTCCTTCGGTCCTGCATCCAGGGTTAGTACCAAACATGATAAAGCAAGTATGTTAGTGAGTCTTACAACCGTAGCTATCTTGGTTTTGACTTTGGGTCTCCAAAATGGAACCCTAGGTCGAACCGACTCCTACTGTTCCCTCGACGGGGAACGCATCCTCACTTACTCCTCTTAGGAGAATTTACCTGTTGCCAACCGGCTCCTCCGGTTGGACTTTTGCCCAGCAGTCCTTCGCCAGGTGCCTAGCTGTCCTTCGCCAGGTCTTTTGTACCAAGCAGTCCTTTGCCTGGTGCCTAGCAGCCCTTCGCCAGATCTTTGGTTCCAAGCAGTCCTTCGCCTGGTGCCTAGCAGTCCTTCACTAGGTCTTTGACTCCTAGCAGCCCTTCGCTAGGTCTTTGACTCCTAGCAGCCCTTCGCTAGATGCCCAGCGGCCCTTCGCTAGGTCTTAGGGTTCAGATGCCTAGCAGTCCTTCGCTAGGTGCCTAGCAGTCCTTTGCTAGGACTTCAATCTGCACACTCAAGTAGCATGTTAGATAAACATAACATCTTAACTTTTGAACCCTTTGCCATTATCAAAACACAGGTTCGACTTGGGTGCTGTCTACACCAATAATCTCCCCCTTTTTTATTTATGGCAACACAATTCAAAGTTAAGTAAAAAACTTTATAACAGTTTAAGAACATAAGGTAAAAAAGCAATCATACACAATTCAACGTTAAGTAAAAACTTTATAACAGTTAAGAACATAAGGTAAGATTTTAAAAAAATCTTTTATTTCTCATACTCCCCCTAAATCCCTGAATACTTGTGTTATAAAATACTTAACTTTGACCCTTCCTCCCCCTTTGACATATATCAAAAACATAATGGGCGAGCAAGGTTTCTAATAGAGAGTGAGTTTTACTAAAATAAATTCAAGTACTGGATTTAACAATTTCCCAAAAACATAGTTGTCAAGAAAAACTTTAAGTAATGGATTTCATAATTTTTCAAAAAATGATGTTCAAAGTAATGGATGTTTTGAAAATGCATGAAGCTCCCCCTTAATGTGACCACTCTTCTCCTTATATTTTAGGATATTTAAAAGAATTTCAAAAACATAATTTTCAAGAAAAACTTAACAGTAGCTTACTTAGCCAACATTTTGAAAACAAAAAAAATTTCAACTTTTGCACATATAGAAAAATTTCTTTGGAACATATTTTGTGCATTTAAAACTATTTCAAAAAATCTTTAAATGGACAAGTTTTTGCCAAAACAAAGATTTGTTTACTAAGAAAACTTTACTTAGAAACATTTGCCCAAAAATTTTCAGAGGTTTTGCTCAGACAAACTTTGTTTACTAAGAAAAATTTTACTTAGGAATAAAATTATTTTCAAAATAAATGCACTTAGACAATTTTGAAGTTCTTTAGAAATTTTGAGAGTACTTTGAAAAATGCTTAGACCAATTTTAAAGCACTTAGAAATACTTAGCTTTTTGTGAAAATGAAAAAAAAATTTCTCTCCTTTTTTTTTTCCTTTGGCCATATATCAATAAGGAGCTTTTGAAAGAAGTTTTAAGAAAGAAATGTGTGTATCAGAGCTTATGAGTTTTGAAAATAAAAATACTTAGTATAATTTTGAATGTATAGTAGGCAACTTAACTTGTACCAAAAGAAATCTTCACTTTGAAAAGTATTGTGAATTTAAAAAAATATTTGTAGGCATGTCTTTAGAAAATTCACGCACTTAGAACATTTTTGCCTTAGAAAGACTTTCATTTAGAAAAGATTTTTCGAATGATTGCTCTCATAAAAATAATTTTATTTAATAAATAGTACTTTTGGAAGAATACTTAAAAAAATGTTATGCAAAAAAAATTTGAAACACATTTTTATTTTGAAAAAGATTAAAAAAATTGTTCTTTGAAACATGTTTAGTATTGCACTTAAAAAATATTCGTATTTTGTAAACATTAGTGCTTTGAAAAAGTATTAGTACTTTTGAAAATATTATATTTTGAAAATAGTATTACTTTTGAAAGATGTTATGCGTATTTTGAAAAATATAAGTACTTTTTGAAAGATTAAAAAAAATTTAATTTTATTTTGAAAACATAATACTTGACTTGGTTTCTTTTCCAGTCTGACACAATCCTAGGAAATTTTGTCAACTACAAGGATATTTTCCTAAGTATCCTAGAAATTCTTCAAACTCAAGTAAATATTATTTTCCATAAGTATTTAAAAAATGAAAGCATTTAAATAAACTCCCTTATGTTTTCAGACGGATTTAAATAATGCAGTACATGAAAATATATTATTTTGAAATTAGCAAATCCTTCAATTTGACCTCCCCCTAAACTTGACCCTGTCCAAGGAAACTTGTTGACCACAAGTACTCTTCCTCTAAGCCTTTAGGGTTGGTTCAACCCACAGAAATTATTTAATAATTCAAAACAAATAATTTCAAAAAAAACTTGTCAGAAAATCTTCTTTTGATTTAGACTTCCCCTAAATTTGACACATCCTAGGAGTCCTTATAGATCATGAAGTGGACCTTCCTTTGTGTCTTTAGGATTTATTAAAATCAAAAGAATAGTTTTGAATAACAGTATGATAATATAATTTTAGAAAATTCAATTTGAAATGAAGATAATTTTAAGGAATAAGCCCCGTTTTCGAAAAATATTTTGAAATGATAATGATTTTTGTAAAGCCCAATTTTTGAAAAATATAGTGATTATTTGAAGGCATAGTATTTTTAAACCTTTTTCTTTTAATTTGAACTCTCCCTATATCTGACACAGTCTTAGGAGACTTGTTGACCACAAGTTAATCCTCCTCTCAGTCTTAGGGTTTACCAAAATTA
Organism: Boesenbergia rotunda; assembly: GCA_024364735.1. NCBI lineage: Eukaryota > Viridiplantae > Streptophyta > Magnoliopsida > Zingiberales > Zingiberaceae > Boesenbergia > Boesenbergia rotunda. Next base: position 19,694 of record JAGFNQ010005803.1, read on the forward strand.
AAGGAACAATTTTGAACATGCCTTTTGAGTATGATAATTTTCAAGGAGATAGATTTTTGAAAATACAATTTGGTATGATAGCACAGTTTTCGAAAACCATTTTGAAATGATAATAATTTTTCAAAGATATTTTGAAAGAAAATTAAAAAACAATAAACCACTCCCCCTGTACCGTTTAACTCAATCTAGTGTCCTAGGGGACTTCAGTGTTATCCATGTTTGACTATGTTGACTAGGGTTTTCGAAAACCACTTTTGAAATGATAATAAATTTTCAAAGATATTTTGAAAGAAAATTAAAAAAGAATAAACCACTCCCCCTGTACCGTTTAACTCAATCTAGTGTCCTAGGGGACTTCAGTGTTATCCATGTTTGACTATGTTGACTAGGGTTGACTGTGTTGACCAAGTTTGACTCAGTTGACTATGTTTGACCAATCAAATAACTAAATCAAACAAACCCTAAATTCTATTTAAAATGAGTCTATTGTGATATTTAACGTGAAATTCAATATTTTGAAAAAAATGTTAGAGATGAAAAAGTGGGGTATAGTAAACTAAATTAGTTTGAAAAAATAGAGATAATTTTGAATAACTTTTGAAAGCACTTTGAGTTTTATTTAAACGGATAGTGACATATATTCTTAGGTTCTAGATATCTCACTCAGTTCTACGTGATCAAACATGTTAACCTTATGGGTTTTGTGAGATAACCATTTTAATTTAAAAAAATGGTTAAGTTTATTAATTTTGAAAACATTTGTTATGAATCTAAGATTTACTTAAAATTTGTGTTAGATTCAAATCTGACAATAGTAAAGTGAATTTGATTTTCTATAATTGGCTTCCAGGTCTTGGCGAGACATTAGGCCTTCTTTGGCCGTAGCTTTATTGGATCATCAACCCTTTCCTTGACAAAGCCTTTTATAGAAAATTCATCTTCAAGTTACTTCTTGAAAGATTTTGGTCTAACTAGTTTGGGTCTTGGATCGGTAGCTTCGGCTAGTTTCACCAGTCTAAAGAGACCAAGTAGTGTATACTTGACCTTATTAGAAAAGACTTCCCTAACGTACTATCATCTCATCGCCTCCCAATACTAGGTTTTCAAGTTTTAAGTAACTCTCTAGTCCTTAAACTAATCAATCCTAATTCTAAGCATAAAAAAAATAAGCAAACATGACAAAAAATGATCTAAGTTATATCATAATTGAAATAATACTCTGGGTTTTTAAAATTAGCATGGTTGTGAATTAAGTTTTCTAACGTATTGACCTTAACTAATTTATACGAATTAATCAAGTTATTCAAGGTAAATATTGGATTTTTAAATACTATAAATTTACCTTTTGATTCCCGGTTGGGAATCTCCCCCTTGATTCTAGCCATCTCTCTTTTGCTTGATTGTTTCTTCGGCATTTTGTAGCGATCGCGAGCCAACCAGACCAGTTTCCAAGGATCCCTTACTTCATCGTCAGATTCTGAGTCTGAGTCGGACTCAGGTACTGGTTGAGGCCTCTTTTGCATTTCTCTTGGAGTTTTCCCTGCAATGAAAATTATACCTTTCTCGACCACTGCAGTATCGGCTTGATTATTTAACCTTAATTCAGAAACTGATTCAAAATTAGTTACCGATTTTGTCCCAGTGAACTTGTCGTCTGATTCTGGTTCGATTTTGACATCGAGGTTTGAGTCTGTCTCAGCTAATTGTGCTTGAGCCGAAAATGCAAAATCTTCTAAGATCTCAATATCGGAGCTCTCTTCGTGTAGATTGATTAGCTTTTCCCACATCTCTTTGGCACAGTTGAAGGATCCGACCGGCTTCAGTTCTTCTTTGGTCAGGCCGCATTGTAAGATTGATGTTGCCCTGGCATCAGTCTCGATCTTCCTCAGAGTTGGTTCATCGAATTTATCCCAAGTGATCGATGTTCCACCTGTTGTGGGGAATGTGAACCCCGTTTGGATTATCAACCAAAGTTCCAGATTGGCCTTCAGTTGGGATTCCATAAGACTTCTCCAGGAGTTGAAATTTTCGCCAGAGAAGAGTGGTGGATGGACACTATTCCATTCTTGGCTGGCCATGTAGTTTAACCTTGTACACAAGAGAAGTAAAAAATGTACCAAGACTTGGTCTTGGATTAGTAGTGCGGGAAAAAAATAGCCAAAAAAAATATTACACGTATTTTGAGAAAAAATAATAAAAAATTAATGACAGATTTTTAAAAAATATTGACTTTATCAATTTTGATTAATGAAGAAAAAGTAACAATTCAATGTTTGAAAAAAAATTTGCTAGAATTAAGGTAGCATGAATTTCGAGAAAAAAAATATTAAAATAATAATAATAAAAAGTTTATGACAAATTTTTAAAAGTTGATCGTTTTATAAATTCTGACTTCTAGTGAAAAAAATAAGAATTCAAAATTGAAAAAGGCGAAAAGATCGAGTGGTGTTGCACCAACCTCGATTAACGAAAAAGAAATAAAATAAAAAATTTTCGTAAATCCAAAAAACTCTCAAATTGGTGGTTGCACCAAATTTGAGCTTCCCCGCTCTGATACCACTTGTTGGATCGAGAAGAACGATAGAGGGGGGGGGTGGATATCGTAAAACGTTTTCGGATTCGTAAAGAGAATAAGTAGCAAAAAATAGAGAAACACACAAACCAAACACAGGCGATTTTACTTGGTTCGGAGTCGCGGTCGGCTCCTACTCCAAAGCCCACGGTCGTTGATTGTTTACTGCGGGCAATTCTATATGTGCGAAAAAGTTTACAGAGAGATATTACGGTTGTAAACTGGAAATTAAAAATTAAGCTCTTTCGTTACCGGCTCCCGGTGTGGATTGTACTTCTGAGAAGAGGGTCGTCGTAGGCGTTGGAATCTCGAGATGGGAGGTTTCTGGAGCAGAGCGCTTGAGTAGAAGAGCGTATTGGTGTTGGAAAGTTGTGTTGAGAAGTCTTGGGGGTCGAGCCCCTTATATAGTGAGTCTGGAGGCGCCCTAGACGTCAGGGGCGCCCTAGACGTCAGGGGCGCCCTCCACGTGTGACTTGATCCGGCAAACTCTCGGTCAGCCATTATCCCTCCACGATCGGGCTAAGGTTTGATCGGGGCGCCCGGGACATAGGGGGTGCCCGGGTTGACTCGGTCCGCTGGCTTCTCGCTGAGTTAAACTCTATCCGCTTCTTTGGCTTGGCATCCGGGGCGCCCCGCCCAATGAGCTTCCGAAGCGTTTTCTTGCTCAACTCTTGTTTGGCTTTTACCTAGGGCGCCTGGGACCTCCCGGGCGGCCAACCCAGCTGCTGCCTCTCTCCTTTGAGGCGTTCTGAGCTGCAGACACTCTTTCCTTCGGTCCTGCATCCAGGGTTAGTACCAAACATGATAAAGCAAGTATGTTAGTGAGTCTTACAGCCGTAGCTATCTTGGTTCTGACTTTGGGTCTCCAAAATGGAACCCTAGGTCGAACCGACGCTTACTGTTCCCTCGACGGGGAGTCCGTCCTCACCTACTCCTCTCAGGAGAATTTATCTATTGCCAACTGGCTCCTCCGGTTGGAATTTTGCCCAGCAGTCCTTCGCCAGGTACCTAGCTATCCTTCGCCAGGTCTTTAGTACCAAGCAGTCCTTTGCCTGGTGCCCAGTAGTCCTTCGCCAGGTCTTTGGTTCCAAGCAGTCCTTCTCCTGGTGCCTAGCAGTCCTTCGCTAGGTCTTTGACTCCTAGAAGCCCTTCGCTAGGTGCCCAGCAGCCCTTCGCTAGGTCTTAGGGTTCAGATGCCTAGTAGTCCTTCGCTAGGTGCCTAGCAGTCCTTTGCTAGGACTTCAATCTGCACACTCAAGTAGCATGTTAGATAAACATAACATCTTAACTTTTGAACTCTTTGCCATTATCAAAACACAGGTTTGACTTGGGTGCTGTCTGCACCAACAAAATGTGTCGAAAGGACAAGTGAAGGTGGTCTTCTCCTGATCCTCCGGGTCTATGCAAAACTGAAAATATCCTGAGTACCCATCTAAGAAGCAGTAATGAGATTTCCCTGCCAACCTCTCTATCATCTGATCAATAAAAGGCAAGGGATAGTGATCTTTCCTCGTGACTTAATTTAGCTTCCTGTAGTCAATGCAAACTCTCCATGAATTTTTTACTCTGGTGGGTACTAACTCATTGCTCTCATTTTCCACCACTGTCACTCCTGATTTCTTAGGCACCACATGGATAGGACTAACCCACTTACTGTCAGAAATAGGGTATATGATACCTGCCTGCAAGAGTCGAGTCACCTTTTTCTTTACAACATCTAAAATCAGTGGATTTAGTCTTCTCTGTGGCTGCCTGACTGGCTTGACATTATCCTCCAAAAATATCCTGTGCATGCAAATGGCTGGGCTAATACCAGGCATGCAAATGGCTTTCTTGTGCTGCCTCAGAACTTGCAATAATTTATTCTCTTGCTCTGATTCTAAGTTCTGGGTGATGATGATAGGTAAATTCTGCTCCTCTCCTAGATAAGCATACTTCAAATGATCTGGTGGTGGCTTTAATTCAATCTGTGACTGCTAAGAAGGTATGGGTGATTCCTGGGGCTCAGTGCAATCCCCTACACTCTCACACCTATCTTCTGAATCTCCTGTAATATTAATCAAAGTAGGTGATCCCTGGGGCTCAGTGCAATCTCCTACACCTACAGAATCTTCTCCAACTGTAAGTAAATCTGATACACCCTCCAAATCAGCTTCCTCTATAACAAATGTTTCCTCAGCCTCCTCTGAACTAAAATATCCTCTAGAAATATCAGATGGAGCTCCCTCAGTAAATGAATCTGCATCAACCAACCCATCTAGAATGTCAATGCTTATAATAGAGTGATCCTCTCTGGGGTGCTTCATAGCATCAAAAATACTGAACTGGACTACTGTGTCTCCTATCTCTATGGATAGTGTGTCTGCATATACATCAATTTTTGTCCTTGCAGTCTTCAAGAAAGGTCTCTCATGAATGAGTGGAGATCTATGTGCTAGATAGTCCCCCTTCATGTCCAAGATATAGAAATCCACAGGAAAAATCAGCTCCTTCACCTTCACTAATACATCTTTAATAATTCCAGCTGGGTGGGTCTGACTCCTGTCTGCTAACTGAATCACCACTCCTGTAGGCTACAGAGGACCAATACCAAGCATATGAAAAACTGATCTAGGCATCACATTAATAGAGGCTCCCAAGTCCAACATAGCATCATGAAAGAGAGTCCTCCCAATCTCACAAGACACAGTAAATACCCCTGGATCTTCACATTTCTGAGGTATAGAATGGATAAGGGTCGAGACATTCTTCCCTAAACTAACCATTTCATTCTCTTTCAGCTTCTTCTTGTGAACACACAAATCCTTGAGAAATTTAGCATACTTGGGAATTTATTTGATCATGGTCAACAAAGGTACATTTATCTCCACCTTACTAAAAAGTTTAACAAGCTCATTATATTCCTTGGCCTTCTCCTCCTCCACTTGCTTTTTGGCTTGAGTCTTGCGCTGTGGAAAAGGCAAAGGAACCCTTGATTCCTCCACTTGAGCCGAAACTTGTGGACTTGAAACTTGAGCTGGAATTCCAAGTGAAGTAGCTGTTGTAGGATCACTTTGGCCACTGATTTCTCTTTCATTTTCCACCAAAATCACAGGATCACTTGAAGAATGAGTGAGGCTTGAGCTAGGATTACAACCAACTGATTTAGAAGACATTTCAGGGTTGTTTTGAGCTGGAAAACTAGGTGCTGTGAATTTTTCAGAAAAATCAGCCTTTGGAACATTTGAACTTGAAGCAACCTTCCCACACCTCAAAGTGATGGCACTAACATTTCCCTTTGGATTGGGAGTAACTTGAGAAGGTAATTGACTTGATCCTTGGGCTTGCATTTGATTCATCTCACTAGCTAATTGTCCAATTTGTCTCTCAATGTTTTGTAAGGTAGAATCATTTTTTTGTTGACCTTGTTGTCGTTGCAAAATTTGTTGTTGTTGAAGAATTTGTTGCATCATCTCCTCTAGCCTTTGTTGTTGAGCATTCACCCCACTAGAACCTCCATAACCTCCTTGTTAGCATGGGTCATCCGTGATGGATCGTCTTCGGTGTGCTCGAGGGGGGTGAATAGCACTTTATCGTTCGTTTCTCTACAAAGTCGTTAGCGCAGCGGAAACAATAATATGCAAAGTAAAATAAACAATGCTAACAACCTGATTTACTTGGAATCCACCCGGACGGGTGACTAATCCAAGAATCCGTCAGTGGATCAACCCCCGGATAACCTCCGGCTAGATCTGTCACTCCTTGTGGGTGGAGAAACCACGCCACAACACTTCGGACGCTCTCTGATCACAATAGACTACTAACTCACTTTACCCAAGCGAGTTTCATCAAGCAAGATAGTAGGAAACGAGCCCCTTTAAATAGGGCTCGAATCTGAAACAGTCGCTACCAGTCATCTGTTGTGACGACCCACCTTTTGGTACTAAGCTTTAAGTTACTACTACTTGACTTCCTTTAACTTGCTATGAATTTTTTTTTTCTTCCTTCTCTTTTTTTTTCAAAAAAAAAACAAAACAACTTTCATTTTATTTACTTTGTAAGGATTTGACCCCTAGACCTCTTCGTTGTAACACTAAAGCACTAACCAGCTTCTCTATACCACTTCTTTACAATGGTACCAGTCGACTGCTATATAGCCAGTCGACTGGTATCGGCCACAGCAAGTTTCTAGGCGCGGCACCAGTCGACTGGCCTCTTGGCAGTCAACTGGTGCATCGAACAGAAGCTACTGTTCGATAGGGCAGTCGACTGGCACGCCTGAAAACCTGCATTTCAGACCTGAAAACTTGTTTCAAAAGTCCACAATTCACATACCTCCAATGTATACAAAGACATAACTCCATTTCTATACTCTATACTAGTTTTATAAACATTTTAGCAACTCAAAACAAATCCATTAACTTGAAATTAGGATCTTTGCTAGATTTAACAAAACTATCAAAATATAAGCAAAACACTCTAGAGTTTGTACCAAACATAACCTCTATGCGTAGTTTAAACAAGGTCATTCATTCTACCACTTCAAAACACCAAAACACATGTTCTACAAGACTTAGCCAAAAGATCTCTTCCACGGTTCCGCCGCCACTGAACATCAAAGCAAGTCCCTTCGCCTCCTTAACTTATGCTTTTTCTTTACCTTTGTCTGCAATAGAAGGAAATGCAACTAATAAGCAAAATGCTTAGTAAGTAAATCCTAACTCACAAATCCAACGATAAGGGATAAACATGCTCTTTTCAAAGAATGCTTGCTTCAAAACACATGCACTTTGAAATACTTACACATGGAAACTTTCACATACTTATCATGCTCAATCATGTTTGAAAACATTTACTAGCATTAAAACATTGGCAAACCTAACATGCTTATAATTTCTTTTGAGACTTGCTACTTATGCATTGCCATACTTTAAACCACTAACTACCTTGCTCTTGCTCTTTAACATGCTTGTAACATAACAATGTTAACATACATAGCAAAACATATGCTCAAACTGAAAACACTTACATATACTCATATACTTCAAAATAATAATCAACTTTCTCAGGCCTTGACAATGTACCTGGTATCAGTGTACCAATGCGCGCATCCCTAATAGGTTTCGGGGTAGCTAGCCACCACACCCTATTAGAGCTTCTTTCTAACTTTCTGTGGGCCTCTCTTTTGCCCGGTACATGTCACTTTACAAAAGTAAAATACTTTCTTACTCATAATGCTTGTATTTATCAAGCTAACTTTCTTTTTCATAAATCTTGCACTATAAACCTTTACCTTTTCATACTTAGAACTTTCATCGAGCACCTTGCGTGCCCTTAACCCCAAAACTCATTTTTGGGACTTTCTTACTCATAATGCTTGCATTTATCAAGTTAACTTTCTTTTTCATAAAACTTGCACTATAAAGCTTTACCTTTTCTTACTTGGAACTTTCATCGAGCACCTTGCGTGCCCTTAACCCAAAACTCAATTTTTGGGACTTTTCAAGAACTTGGTCTTCCATCCTGAGATCACATATATAAAAATCTACTCCAATTCAAGTTCTATGATTAAAAACATGTATTCTTGAGAAACTTAATCACACAATAAGCCCTATTCTCCAAGCATGCACATAAATCACAAAATCAAGGTTCTACAATGAGAAAACTACATGCGAAGCTACTCCTATTGCAGGTGAGTGATTTACTTACCCTTTTCTTGAAGAAAACTCACTAAGTATCTCGAAATTTCTAGTGTAAGGCTCTTTTCCTCTTCCTTTGCAAGAAAACTTCACCCTTGGCCTTAGGGAAGAAGCCCTAGGTTTTCTACTTCAAGAGGAAGAAGAAGGAAGAAGAAAACTCCCCCTTTCTCCCTATTTTCGCAGCTTCCTCCCTTGGCTCACGCGGCCTCCCGAAACCCTAAGAGGGGTCTTAACATAACTTAAGTTGAAGTTTAAATACCTCTTCATGAAACGGCCTAAATCAACTATAACATTATTTCGTTTCATTCTTTTCTGTGCTTGATACCCTAGCCCAGCTTGTTACTTGGCTGCCCTTAAGGCTTTGCTTCTCCCTGTGGTCGCGGGATCAATCCCCACCCGACCCCCTAATTTTTTCCTTTTTATTTTTAATCCGAAAAATGCAATAAAATTCTAAAAAATGCTAGAAAAATTCATAAAAATCCCTAATAATACCAGAAATTTATTGGGTGTTACATTTGTCCCAGGGGCAGTCGACTGGTCCGACTCAGATTCGACCGTTACAGTACAACATTCGAATCTGCCAGCCTATTTCAGCCTATACCAGTCGACTACCCATGGGCCAGTCGACTGGTACACACCTAAGCCTAGGGTTTCACTCCTGAGTACAAGTCGCTCCACACTCAAACCCTCCTGGCTTATCCCCTGAGTACAAGCACTCATACTCAGACCCTCACAACTCAGTTGACTCTTTACCAATAATCTTGACTGTTCCCTTCACGCCCTCTTCATCTTCGGCCCTCGTCCCTTGGATGCGCACGCAAGCCTCCAGCTTGCCTCCATGCCACCCTTCAAGTACGCCTCGAAGTCCGTGTCCATCGGCTCATCATCCCTGCTATCCAACGGTCCCTCGGATGCACGCAAGCCTCCAGCTTGCCTCCATGCCATCCTTCACCTGAAGACATCAACCAAGTCCATGTGTACCTATACATCTGCACACTCATGTACACATATGAGAACAACACACATCCTAACTTAACCATATTGCCCATACATCAAAATATCATGATCCTCCAAAACATCTCNTTCCTGACACCTTCGTCAGTGCCTAGCAGCCCTTTGCTAGGTCTTATTTCCTGACAACCCTTCGTCAGGTGCCTAGCAGCCCTTTGCTAGGTCTTTTCTTTCTGGCAGCCCTTCGCCAGAGCCTAGCGGCCCTTCGCTAGGTCTTAGGGTTTCCATGCCTAGCTTAACTAGGACTTTTCTCAGGCTTAGGTTACTTCTCCTTAGCTCCCCTTTGTCTGTTCAACATATTACTGACTTAAGTACATTGTCAAACATTAAAACACATAAAGGAGAACATCATTGATGCAACTTGCACCAACAGCTCTATGCAAAATTCTCAAAGTGTGAGTTTTGGCTAGATCAGGTGACCTTCCTAGGTCACATTGTATCCAAAGAAGGCATTCAAGTTGATCCAGCCAAGATAGAAGCAATCAGCAATTGGTGTAGACCCAAGAATGCCAGTGAAATCAGAAGCTTCTTAGGCCTGGCAGGATATTACAGAAAATTGTGGAGGACTTTTCCAGGATAGCCTCTCCACTCACAGCCTTGACCAGAAAGAACAAGAAGTTTGAATGGTCAGATAAATGCGAGCACAGTTTTCTAGAGCTGAAGAAGAGACTGACCAGTGCTCCCATCCTGACTGTTCCAGAGAGTGACAAGGCCTTTGACATCTACAGTGATGCATCCAAGATGGGCCTTGGAGCTGTCCTCATGCAAGATGGTAAAGTAATAGCATATGCCTCCAGACAGCTCAAGGACTACGAGAAGAATTATACTCCGCATGACCTTGAGCTAGCAGCTGTGGTTTTTGCACTGAAGCTCTAGAGACATTACCTGTATGGAGTGCAGTGCAGAATCTTCACAGACCATCAAAGTTTGAAGTACTTCTTCACTCAGAAAGATCTGAATATGAGGCAGCGCAGGTGGCTAGAGTTGGTCAAAGATTATGACTGTGAAATCCTCTACCACCCAGGTAAAGCTAATAAAGTGGCAGATGCACTGAGCAGAAAATCCTGTGCGGCACTGATGTCCTTATCATCACTGTCTCTACCACTTCAGAAAGAAATAAAGAATTTTGGAGTCGAGGTAATAATCGGGCAACTTTCTGCATTGACTCTAGAGTCAACCCTACTTATAGATATACAAGGAAAGCAAGATCAAGACCCAGAAATCCAGAAGATCAAGCAGGGGATCCAAGAGGCAGAAAATTCAGAGTTTCGAGTATCAGATAGTGGCATCCTCTATCTTGGAGACCGCCTTTGCGTCCCCAATGATGAGGAACTAAGAAAGAATATTTTAGAAGAAGCCCACAGTACCCCGTACTCTATGCATCCTGGTTCTACCAAGATGTACCAAGATTTAAAGCAAAGGTTTTAGTGGTCTGGACTCAAGCGAGACGTGGCCAGATATATCAGTACCTGCTTGACCTGCCAGAGGGTCAAAGCTGAGCACCAGAGACCAGGAGGAGTTCTGCAGCCTCTTCCCATTCCAGAGTGGAAGTGGGAAGAAATATCCATGGACTTTATCACAGGTCTTCCAAGAACCACCCATGGACACGATGCAATTTGGGTGATAGTGGACAGATTGACCAAGTCTGCCCACTTCCTAGCCATCAAGTTATCGCATTCGGTAGAGCAATTAGCACAGCTGTACGTGAAAGAAGTAATCAGGCTTCACGGAGTTCCGAAGGCGATCGTTTCTGACAGAGATGGGCGGTTCATCTCCCATTTTTGGAGGTGTGTTCAGGACGCCCTAGGCACCAAACTTCAGTTCAGCACAGCCTTCCATCCCCAGACAGATGGACAAACAGAGAGAGTAAATCAGATTTTAGAAGACATGCTCAGGGCTTGTGCGTTGGACTTTAAGGGTAGTTGGTGCAAATTTCTGTGCTTAGCTGAGTTTGCCTACAACAATAGCTATCAGGCCACCATCAGGATGGCACCTTATGAGGCATTATATGGCAGGAAATGTACATCACCCATATGTTGGCAAGAAGCTGGTGAGAAGAAAGAGATGGAGTCAGGACTAGAAAACTAGACTGAGCTTATAGAGGAGACCACTCAGGCTATCCAGACGATCCGCCAGAGGATTGAGACTGCCCAGAGTAGACAGAAAAGTTATGCTGACACACGCCGTAGGCCACTTGAATTCCAAGTTGGAGATTCAGTATTTCTCAAGGTCGCTCCTATGAAGGGAGTGATGAGATTTGGTAAAAAGGGTAAGCTAAGTCCTCGCTACATAGGACCCTACAAGATCATAAGGAGGGTTGGTAAGGTAGCATATGAGTGGACTTACCAGAGGATATGTCAGCTATCCACAGTACATTTCATGACTCTATGCTAAAGAAGTGTATTCACGACCCTAGCCAAGTGATTCAGCCCCAGTCAGTACAGATCCAAGAGGATCTTAGCTATGAGAGCAGACCGACACAGATAGTGGACAAAGCAGTTAGAAGATTAAGAAACAAAGAAGTGCCCCTAGTGAAGGTCATCTGGCAGAATCAAAAGCATGAGGAAGCTACTTGAGAACGTGAAGACAGTATGAGAGAAAGATATCCAGAATTATTCTAAGTTCGAGGACGAACTTTTCATAAGGTATGGGGGATTGTAACGCCCCAAAATTCCCATTTTTAGTTCTTAAAGTCCTTAGAATTATTTAAAAATGGTTTAGAAATATTCTAGATATTTTTAGAGATTTTTAGAATATTTTTATGGAATTTTCCGAGTCCGTTTAGTATTTTAAAAATGAAGAAAAAAAAAGAAAGGGAGAAAAATCGTTAAGGGCAGCAGGGGGTTCGAACCCGCGACCAGCACAAAACCAGGCAAGCGCGCGACCAGCCAGGCTAGGGTATCAAGCACAACAAGGAATGGAGAGAAGTATATTTAAGGGGTAGTTAGGTCGATCCGCCCCATAGGTATAAATAGATTATTAAAGAGAGAAGTTTTATTTTCTCTCAAACCCTCTCCCTCTCCCAAGTTGCGCCGACCCCTCTCCCTCTCCTCTCTTGTGCGCACGCCACACCAAGCCCTAGAGGGCCGGCCAAAGCTCTCCTCTGAGAGATATTCCTATATTCGGGATCCCCGCGACGAGAGGAACGCGTAGGCGCGAAGAATTCTCCGAGATCTCAAGTTTCTCCCAAGTCCTATACGTCAATCTTGGTTGTAAGTCCAAGATATCAATGTAAGTACTGCTCACCTGCAGTAAGAGGCGGTTTTTCCGCAAGAATTTCCCTTAAAAGTTTTTAAAAGAGATATTTACTTCTTGTTAAGATTTTTGCATGTGATCTTAGTTCATTATATGCTTATATATTTTATTGAGTACCCTATATGAGGTTAGGGTCCAAGAAAAGCTATGAGAAAAGAAAAGAGAAGATAAAGATAAGAAAAGAAAAGGCCAAGGCCTTAAGAAATCCCTAAAAGTCAAGACTTAGGGATTTTAGCACGCAAGGTGCTCGAGAAAATGCCAAGGCATTTACAGATAAGAAAGAAAAGAAAGAAAAGCTATTTTATTTTCTAAGGCCAGTACCCGGCGTCCAAGGGCGTCGTTAAAGAAATCCAGGTGTCCAATTCCAAGGTCTTGGCCCTGGTAGACCAAGGTCTGCTCTATTAGGATTGGTGGCTCGCTACCCCAACCTTTTAGGGAACGCACATGAGATGGTACTTACGTCTTCAGTGGATCCAAGTGATTATTATTTTCAAGTATATGCTTTAGCAAAGTTTCTAAAGTTTAAAGAGTTTTCAAAAAGTTAAAGAATAGCTAAAGCTTCAAGTTGAGCCAAGAAAAGTAAATTGAGATTTATTAATGCTTGAGTATGCATGTTTTGAGTTATACATGTCCTTAGTTTTCTTTTAAGCATATAAGTATCTCATATGATTTTCATATTGATCAAGAAGCATGTTTGTACATTTCGGGATTTTGTGAGCTAGATAGTACTTACTAAGCTTTTTGCTTACTAGTTGCATTTCCTCTTACTGCAGATAAAGGCAAAGGCAAGCAATTCTGAAAGAAGGCGACGAGGCGGTGCTGAGTAAAGTGTGTGTGGTGGCTGATTTTGGAGAGATCTTTGAGACGAGATAATTTAGTTATTTGAATTACAATGTTATGGTTTATTCAAATTTCAAGTTCTTGCTTTATGGAGTTTAGTGAACATTTAAGCTTTGAATAGTTTTACATACTCAATTTCTTAGGGTGAAGATTCCATGTCATTTCATTTAGCATATATATCCTTATGATGGCATTGTATGAGTAGAAGTGTGAGTAGTTGGAAATATTGATACTTTGTTAGAAATATAGATGCATGTGCCAAGATAGTATTAATTTCTCTTTGGATCAAGTTTTATTGCTTAAATACGTTTAGAAGAGTTGCATCCACATTTCATAATGCTTTAGCAAGGTTATAGAACATGTATTTGGTGTTAGGAATGCATAGGAGTCAAGATTGGTACAAATTCAAATGTTAAAGTCCATATAAACTTGAATAGCTTATTTTCTTCCGCAAAAGTCCAAATTTCAAGTTTATGGATTCATTTTGATTGGCTAAATTGATTGGAAAACTGGCCTAGAGTATAGAAATGGTGTCATGATTCTATTTGGCTCGAAAGTATAGGTTTGGTGGAGTTTTGAAGCAAGTGCCGAAATCTGAAAATTCTGTTTTCAGGCTTATTAGTCGACTGATACAGTATCAGTCGACTGATACCCGAAAGTTGAGTTAGGCGAGGCAAGTTTCAATAAGTTTCATCTTAGGAGTTTTTGAGAAAGAAAGTGTGACATGGTATCATGCATGACTACTTAAGTTAGAATATCATTCTTAGATGAATTTAAAAGAAAAAAAAAGATTTCCGCATTTTTCTTTAGTCGTGCATTAGAAGTCGAGAAGTAGACAGAAGTAACGATCCGTCTAAGGCAGAGAAGGCGGGTCGCTACACATCAACCTTTGTAATATTTTCCAAAATATCGAATTGCCCAACGAAAATGGTCAAGGACCGTGGGCCTTGAAGTAGGAGCTGTTCTAGACTCCGAACCAAGTAAAAGAAAGTGTGTTAGCATTGATTTAATTTTCCGCATTAATATTCATTTCAAATACGATGTTTTTATTGATATTCACCCCCCCCTCTATCGATTCTAAATGATCCCACAAGTGGTATCAGAGCGGGTGGCTCAAATCTGGTGCAACCACCGATTGAGCAATTTTCGGATTTCTTTTTAAATTTTGTTTTAACATTCGTAAGTTTTTCGTTCATCGAGGTTGGTGCAACACCACTTGATTCTTATTATTATTTTTGCTACCACACTGCTAATCCAAGACTCAGTCTTGGAACAAAGTTGTTATTTTCTTTGTAATGATTAAACTCTATGGCCATGCAAGAAGGTTATAGCACCGTCAGACCACCACTCTTCTCAGGAGAAGACTTTTCCTATTGGAAGAGTAGGATGGAGGTCCACCAGAAAACTCAAGTGGACATGTGGATTATCATCCAGTCCGGACTGGAGATCCCCAAGAATTCACAAGGTGAGGTGCAAGGATATTCAAAGTGGGACGATCCACTCAAGAAGAAAATTAAAGCAGACGTAAAGGCCACACAAACACTACAATGTGGCTTAACCAAGGAAGAGCTGAACCGGGTCGGCCCCTTCAGCAGCGCAAAGGAACTCTGGAACAAGTTAATTGAACTGCACGAGGGTACGTCGGATACGCGGATTAGCAAACAAGATCTGCTACTCAACAAGCTCTACACCATCAAGATGCACGATGGGGAAATAGTAGCTCAACTCCACACAAGGATCCAGGAGCTGATGAACGGGCTACACACAATAGGTCTTAAGGTGGAAAACCGTGACCTAATAAGGTATACCTTGAACTCGTTCCCAAGTAACTCGTTGTGGGCATCTATGGTAGATGCTTACAAAGTTGCTAGGAACCTCTCTGAAATTAAGCTTGATGAATTGTTTTCAGAATTGGAGTTACAGGAACAAACTAATACTGCATTGGTCGAGAAAAGTATAACTTTTGTTGCAGGTAAAACTCCAGGAAAATCACAAAAGAAGAAGCAACAACCGATACCCGAGTCCGACTCAGATTCGGAGTCTGACGACGATGGAGTCGATCATCCAAAACTGGTCTGGATGGCTCGCAACTACTACAAGGTGATGAAGAATCATATGAGCAAAAAGAAGACGATTCAGAAGAAGGATGATCCAACTGAACCCTTAACGAGCCAGAAGACAAAAAGCAACATAACTTGTTACTAATGCAACAAGAAGGGTAACTTCAGATCGGAGTGTCCCAATTTGAAGGAAAATAAGAAGCTCGGAGAAAGAAGGCACTTCAAGCCATATGGGATGAATTGTTCTCAGAGGATGAAGAAGAGGCCCCGCACTCTAACCTCCTCGCGCTGACCGCCTCGGAAGACATCAACTCCAGAACGGAATCAGAAACTGATAAAGATGTCGGCACCGGAAAGCTCTCAATCTCGGAGGACGGACGAATCACGGTAAGAGGCTATCCTGAATCGGAACTTTACGACTTAATATTGTATTTGTCTCGCAAGTTTGCAAAAGCCAACGCCCAGGTTGAAAACCTCCGACAGGGAGTCAAACTCATGAAAGACGAAGTCAACTCGAGTTCCTTAACTGAGTCAGTTCAAGAAGGAACCTCGACTCAAGTTCAAAAGCTTGAGGAAGAGATTCCTTCTTGAAAACTCAAGTCAAGGAACTCAGAGTTGCGTTAAAATGGTTTACTTTGGGTTCCAAAAATCTTGACATGATTCTTGGAAAACAGAAGTCAGTTCTTAATCAATCCGGATAGGGCTATCGAACCAACTCGTGATACCGATCTTATTTCTCTTGTATTGAACCAAACTAGAACCCGAGTCCAAGCATGGGTCCCTATGCAGTGTTTGAACAAATAAGATGGACCAATCCAATATTGGATCCCCAAGGACAAGATTCACATTTTGCCTAACCCATATCGAGGCTTTAGTCCAGGGGGAGCTAACATAAAACCCATTTTTGTACTTAGATGATTTTTTTTCTTGATGCTTGTTTATTTCTTTTTCGCAATATCATTCTGCTTAGACTTAGGAATGGTTAGTTAAGGACAAGGCTTACTTGAAACTTGAACAACATAGTATTAGGAGGAGGTGAGATGATAGTACATTAGGGAAGACTATCTAAGGAGTCAAGTAGGGTAAGGCGTACCCTATTTGGTTTGTTTAGTCTGGTATAACTAGCCGAAGCTACCTCTCCAAATCCTAAGCTAGTTAGACCAGAGTATCTGAAAAAGTAATTTGGAAATGATCTTTCTTTAAAGGTTTTGTCTAGGAAAGGGTTGTTGATCCAATAAGGCTATGGCCAAAGAAGGCCTCTATGCCTCGCCAAGACCTGAAAGCCGATTATCGAAACTCACTTTTAAATTACTTTTGATACACTCAAATCTAACACAAGTTTCAATTAAATCATAGAGTTAACTTAAAATCAATGATAAAAAGAATACATCTCACAAAACAGATAAGGAAACCTGTTTTATCACTTAGAATTGGGTAAAATATTTAGGACCTAATAATGTAGTTCAACCCAACCAAATTAATGTTATCCTTAATATATATCTAATCAAATCTCACTTAATATTTTTCAAAATTAAAATCTCACTTAATAATTTTCAAAATTAATTTCACTTAATAATTTTCAAAATTAAAATCTCACTTAATAATTTTCAAAATTAAAATCTCACTTAATAATTTTCAAAATTAAAATCACTTCATAATTTTCAAAATTAATTTCACTTCATATTTTCAAAATTAATTCAAACTCATTTTTTTTTTAAACTGAAAACCTATCTCACAAAAAGAACCCATAAGATCAACATGCTTGATAATCCTAAATATGGGTGAGATCGATTAGGCAGTGAAATTTAATCAATCTATCCTTACTTCTACATAAATCCATCCAAATCAAAAATACTTTATGTGTAGGAACATAAAGATTTGGACCAGTGAATGCTGGATAGTGGATGCTCCAAGCACATGACTGGGGATAAATTGAAGTTCACCAAAATCATGTTCAAAGACCTAGGCTTAGTGGCATTTGGCAACAATGCCACACTTAAAGTAATTGTGTCAGGTAATATTGAACTAAACTCTGATTTCATTATTAAAAAGGTGTTGCTAGTTGAAAACTTTAAATTTAATTTACATAGCATTAGCCAACCGTGTGATACTGGTTATGTAGTTACCTTCATCAATTCTGACTGCCTAATTAGGAATCTATAAGATCCAGAAGTTACACTTAAGGGTAATAGAAAGAACAATGTCTATACCGTTAATCTACCCATAACACCTAATTGTTTTCTAACTCAACTAGAAGAAACAAATTTATGGCATAGAAGACTAGGCTACACCCACACAAAGTTAATTTCAAAACTAAGTCAACTTGGATTAGTTAAATGGATATCAAAAATTAAAAACTTTGAAAATACAATCTGTAATCCATGTCAACAAGGTAAGCAAACCAAGTCAAGCCACAAATCAACCCAGTCAGACTTAATCTAAGCCACACTTGAGCTCCTTCACCTAGACCTATTTGATTCACATGGAGCCAAGTCGCTAAGCGGAAACCAGTACTGCTTAGTAGTTATTGATAATTACTCTAGGTTTACCTGGGTTAGATTCTTAAAAACCAAGGATGAAACATTTGACTCATTCAATAATTTGTGTAAAATGTTAGAAAACCAAAATGACACAAAAAAATTAAAAGACTTAGGAGTGACCATGGTGGAAAATTTGAAAATCATAGATTTAATGAATTTTGAAAACTTAATGGGTATATCCATGAATTTTCATGCCCTAGAATTCCCCAATAAAATGAAATAGTTGAGAGGAAAAATAGAACCCTTTAGGAAGCCACTAGGACCATGATTAACGAATATAACTTAACCAATCAATTTTGGGCAGAAGCGATAAACACAGTCTGTTATATTCAAAATAGGGTCTTAATAAATAGAAGACACAACAAGACCCCTTATGAAATTTATTATCACAGACTACCAAATTTACATTATCTAAGGGGTTTTTTGGTGTAAAGTACACATTTTAAATACTAAAGACTACCTAGGTAAATTTCAATCAAAATCAACCCCAGGAACGTTTATAGGATACTCAACAACAAGTAGGGCATATAGGGTTTACAATAAACAAACCCTTAAAATTAATGAAACCACAAACATAATATTTGATGAAGAAATTGAAACAAAACCTACTATCAACTTAAACAACCCACCAAGCCTAAATACTTTAAATCATGATCAAGAAGAAATTGAACCATTAATTGAACTATCAATTGAACCAACTACTGAGTCATCAACTGAAACAATAACTGAACCAACCCAAGTAGTTGAACCAATCCCTGAACCAAATCTACAAACCGGACCTGAGGCTGAACCTAGTTCTAGGAAAACTAAGAATCCCAGATTGAATCATCCATTTTACCAAATATTGGGTGATCCAACCTTAGGGGTCAAGACAAGGTCTTCGTATAGAAATCTTAGTCAAATTGCACTAATCTCAAAAATAGAACCTAAGACTATAGAAGAAGCCCTACCTGACCCAGATTGGATCATTGCGATGCAAGAAGAACTAGCCCAATTTGAGAGAAACCAAGTTTGGGACTTAGTACCTAAACCAGAAGGTAAGTCAGTAATATACACTAAGTGGGTATTTAGAAACAAGCTAAATGATCAAGGCGAGATTGTGAGAAACAAAGCCCGCTTTGTAGCTAAAGGGTTTAGTCAAGTTGAAGGATTAGATTATGATGAAACTTATGCCCCCATAGCTAGACTTGAATCAATTAGAATGTTACTAGCTTTTGCAGCCCATAGAGGCTTTAAATTGTATCAAATGAATGTCAAGTCTGCCTTCCTTAATGGGTTCATAAAAGAGGAAGTGTATGTAGGGCAACCCCCAGTATTTGAGGACTTAGACAATCCTGAGCATGTGTGTGGGGATCGGTGCCGTCGATAGAGGGGGGAGGGGGTTAATATCGACTTGTAAAAATTTGTAGAAACTTGTCACAAAGTCGATCGTTCATTCTAGATACAGAGTTAGTAGCACAGCAGAAAAATAGACAGAACGAAAAACCAAACGTCAGAGTGTACACAGGTTTTTTACTTGGTTCCCATCCCCGCAGGATCAGTACGTCGAAGGCCTAAGCACAGGAAATGCCCATCCACTAATGGTCTCCTTTCCGGACTTTCCGGAGGCAGAGAAACCTGTCTTACAGTGCACGATTTACAATTAAAATATTAAGGAAAGTAAATGCAGAAAGTAAATTCAAACCAAACAAAGAGTCGACGATCCCGGCCGATCTAGAACTCCGAAGTGTCGCGGACTTCCTCCTGGAGCCTCCTTGGTCGCAGGGCTTCGTCTCTAGAACTTTTCTTTCACTCGGAATGCTTAGAATGTCATTGTGATTCATGTTCAGAGTTGTGGGGTCGAACCCCTTTATATAGCCTCTTATTGGGCGCCTGTGTTGAAGGGGGTGCCTTAGTTGCGGTAAAAAATCTATCGAAAATCGCAAACTTCGCGAATCTGATAAAGCCTTCATCCAGGGCACCCTAGACCCTCCAGGGCACCTGAATCAATCAGGCGCCTGGCATCCAGGGCGCCAAGCTTAATGGGGGTGCCCTGGTTCAATGGGGGCGCCCAGGTAGGTATGATTCAGCTTCATTGCATTTGTTTGCCTGCCTTGCCTCCAATTCTAGGTACCTGTAAAATACACAAACACAAGGCAAACACATATATATTCTTAGCCTTAACGAATTGGTTCTGACTTCAGATTTTACGCGAAACCCTAGGTCGAACCGACGCCTATGTTTCCTTCTCGGGGAATGCACCTTTCGCCTACTCCTCTCAGGAGAAGGTTGCCACCCGGCAACTCCGGTTGGACATTTGCCCGATCTTCTGGATCAGGACTTCGGTGCCCAGTCCACGACCAGGACTTATTGCCCAATTCCATGAACCAGGACTTCGTGCCCAACCCTTAGTTAGGTCTTGGGTGCCCAGCCCTCGGCCAGGACTTATTGCCCAATTCCTCGATTCAGGACTTTGTGCCCAGTCCATGACCAGGACTTATTGCCCAACCCTATGTCAGGACTTCGATGCCCAGCTGATAACCACACGTGTCGTACCACGATTATCAAATACAATTAAAGTGTCGAACTCCTCTAAACTAATGTAGCATAGAGTAACTCGAGCCGTCTCTCTCAAGGAATGTAATGATAGGTTAATAATCTGTAACACCCCAAAATTTCACATATGAAATATTATTATTAAATATTACGAAACATTATGAATTCATGAATATGAGATATTATGGAATTCATGAAATATTATTATGAAATATTATGAAACATTATGAATTCATGAATATGAAATATTATGGAATTCATGAAATATTATCATGAAATATTATGAAACATTATGAATTCATGAATATGAGATATTATGGAATTCATGAAATATTATCATGAAATATTATGAAACATTATGAATTCATGAATATGAAATATTATGGAATTCATGAAATATTATCATGAAATATTATGAAACATTATGAATTCATGAATATGAGATATTATGGAATTCATGAAATATTATCATGAAATATTATGAAATATTATGAATTCATGAAATATTATTATTATTATGAAATTTCATGATGGGCTTGGCTTAATGGGCTTTGATATGGATTAGTGCAAAATGTGATAAAAGAAGGAAGCAAGGATTGAACCTTGAACCTCCTAGATGCACTCACCATGTCATAACCAATGAACCAAGCAATGTTTCTTGTAGAGGGAATAAGAAACATGCTTGTTAAAAGCTAGGGAAGTGAAGAGACATGTCTTTTCATGAGAGAAGTATAAATAAGGGAAGTTGGAATAACTTCCTCTTCTTCTTCTTCTTCCTCACCCTTCTCCACCGAAACCCAAGCCCCTCCCCTTATCAATTTTCGAAAAGTAAACCTAGGGCTCCAACCCTAGGGGTTTGGAAGGAAGGAGATCTCACCCAAGGACCTTGCTCTCTACTAGGGCCAAAGGTTCTAGAGAAAGTCTTAGCAAAGAAACTCTCACTCTCTTTCAACCAAAGGGTACCCTAAAGAGTTAGGGTAGTATAATTCAAACGAAAGGAGGTAAGTAATCCCCTCATCTGCATTACAATAGTTCGAGTGCCTAAAATGGTTTAAACATAGGATGAAGCTCTTGATGTTTCGGCCAAGAAGGTTTTAGGGCTTGCGAGAGTTTAAACTACTCCTATACTTGCATATGTTTTTCCCCATGATATGTGACTAAATAGATGATGATAATATGATGTTTTCC
Source organism: Boesenbergia rotunda (assembly GCA_024364735.1). Lineage (NCBI taxonomy): Eukaryota > Viridiplantae > Streptophyta > Magnoliopsida > Zingiberales > Zingiberaceae > Boesenbergia > Boesenbergia rotunda. The sequence continues at coordinate 41,373 of JAGFNQ010005803.1, forward strand.
TTGTCCTTAAGCCCCCAAAAACCCGGAGTAGGCTTGCTGGATTTTTCGGTCAAGGACCTCTTTTAGGGCTTAGATAGGTTTAAACTCCTAGTATGCTTGATAATGACCCTTCCTATGATATGTAAGATGATATATGATGTAAATATGGTTTATTCATGGTTTTAACATGCTTGGAAACAATGGTATGTATGCTGGAATTTTCTGTAAAGAATGATAAGTAGGACTTAAAAAGGGGTAACAACCCCAACATGCCTTCTAATGTCTCCCCTATGATGCCTACCTTAATGTATGATGTTAGTGTAATGTTTTTCATGGTTTATCATGCTCTAAACATAGAGTTTATATGATGGAATTTTTTGATTAAATAAGAAAGTGGGCTAAGGGGGAAGCTACAACCCCAATTAGGCACGCCAAGGATACTCATGATATGGTATGAGTAGTATAGGTGATAACATGTCTTTTCCCATGCTTTTTCATGCTCTAAGAATCATGATGTACATGTCTATGTTTAAGCTCTTTAAGCACCCTTATGTTAAGCATGGCTTATGTATGATGAAATGCCTAAGAGATGCTTCCCTGTAAGTCGGGACTAAGAGCACTCTTCATGATAAGATAAGAGGCATGCCATGCTCATGATATGACAATGATGTGATAGGTTATGATGATATGCTTATGATATGATAAGAATGTGCTATGCAACCCCTAGGTCGACGGACTATGAACGGACCTAGTAAGAAACAAGAATATGCTATGCTTATGATATGATAAAATCCATGTATGCTATTTTACTTTGTATGGCTTGTACCGGATCCTAGCAAGGTCCACGGGTGGGCTCCGGATGCAGCCCCTAGGTAGACGGACTATGAACGGACCTAGTAAGGGGATGGGCTCCCGAGAAGTCCCTAGGTCGACGGACTATGAACGGACCTAGTAAGGGAAGCCCCTAGGTCGACGGACTATGAACGGACCTAGTAAGGGGATGCCCCTAGGTTGACGGACTATGAACGGATCTAGTTTCCCTAGTAGGTTAGAGACTAGCTACCTTGGCCTATTAGGGATGCGCGCATTATGTATGTATGTAAGAGGTACAAGCCGGGATCCCCCAATGATGATGGATGTATGTTTAAGTACCTATATGTATGATTTTAAGAAAAGCATATGCATGAACTCATCCTATGCATGTTTTCAAAAGAGCATCTTGCATTCGCATTTCTTGTCATGACTATATGACTATTATGCTATAAAGGTGAATTATGTTAAGTTCAAGTATGCTTCTTATGATAAGTACATATGCTATCTTATGCTATGTTAAGTTAAGTGTTTTTAATGCTATGCACTGTTATGACATGATGTTTTCTCTACTTGATGGAACGTATGATTTTGTGAGTAGGAAAGGATCTTACTAAGCTATATGCTTATAGTTTCCATGTTTCCCTTGTACTGCAGAAAAGGATAAGGAATGGATAAACTAAAGGGAGCAGCAGGAGGGGCAAAGATGTGTGTGGTGGTGGCATGGTGGAAGAAGATCTACTCATGTTTTATTTAGTTATGCATAGTACTGCATGTTAAATGTTGAATCATACTTACTAAGTTGCTACTTGCAGATAATTAGACTCATATGGATATTTCATGCTCACTCTTGCTCATATGCTAAGTACTTAGTTTATACTTGTTAAAGAACTTTAGTATTATGTTATCCTTCCTCATACTTACTCCTCTGTCTTAAGAAATGACTATGTGGCATGCTTCTATTATGCAAATAAGAATGTGAAGGTACCTAGCATGCTCTCCTCAATGTCTAAGATGTTTAAATGGTTTCATGCCTTACATGTTCAAGTACAAGATTATACATGTATCATGTTCAAGTTTCAAGTTTCAAACGCTTCCGCTAAAACGAAAATTATGTTCGCGTAACCCCGCCCTAGTGTGAGAAGGGCGGGCGTTACATAATCTTAGGATTCCAAGTTATTACTTTTGGATTTTGGATATTAAACTGGGGTTCGGATTTGAACGCTAAGACTACGAAAAGATATAGCAAAGTATGTATGGAATCTAATCCTAATTAATGAAAGACAATGCCAGTAAGGAAATCTAATTTAACCTAACTACACTTGACAAGGAAATGAAAGGCAACATAAGGAAAACAATTAAGAAAATAGAGCATTAATGAAACTTAACCTAATCTAACCTAATTGCATACCTAAACATAAGAGAAGCTTAAAACATTCAATTAATAAAACATAGCAAGAAACTAAGCTGAGAAATTACAAAACTAAAGTAAAACAATTGGTTGGGGCATTTCATCGAACTAGTAACAAGCATGAATCAAAATGAGTCAAATGCAAGCAACATTAAACATAGGAGATAGAAATTGATTATAAGCATTAAATAATCAACAAAAACATCCCACTACATCAATCCAACGACCCAATCTGATGGAGACATGGATTAATCGCAGGATGATGAAGCCTATCTTCTGTGAAGAGGTGGCTACTGGCTATGATGAAGTGCTGCTGGATCGGATGAACTATGGTGGCTCTAGGGTTCGCGGATTAAGAAAAGAGGTAAAAGAAAAGAGGAAGAAGAAATTGTCCGGCCGGCAACTGGGAGATGGAGAGGATGGCCGGATGATGAAGAGGGAAGGTAGAAGATGGCCTTGCATCTAGGGTTAATGGTGGTGGTGGATGGAGAAGGAGATACACTTGAATGGGAGGAAATGACAGAGATGGTAGGAGGTGCCGTCGGCTTGGGGCGCTGATGGCTGAGAGAAAGTGGAGAAAAGGGTATGGAGCTCCGGGCGGCGATTGTGAGGAGGTGAGCCGTCGGCGGTGAGGGTGGAGAGCAGGGTAGCCGCGTGTGGGAGCAGATGAGAAGTCCCCCTCCCTCACTTCCAAAGATGCGATAATCTCCCCTATGTTCGACCCATCACTTGGGTTCGGCCCAGCCAGATTCCATTCGACCCCTTTCAGCCCTGCCAGGCCTAGCTCCCTTTCAGGCCCAGCTCTCTTTCAGGCCTTTTGTGCCATCGCGTGATGAGGTCGAGAAGGAGCTCGAGTCTAGTCCATGAGTCGGACCTAGGGTTGTTGCGAATGAGGCTTTTCTCTTCTTGGATCAGAATTGGGTTGGATGAAATAAACCATCTTCATTTGAATTTAACCAATCCTTGGTCCAAGGTTCAATCTTTAATCCCCTACACAAATCATGAAATATTGCCAAAATTTAGAGGAAATTAGAATGAGCTCCAAAAATAGATCCTAATCATAAAATATGATATAAACATGATTTAAACGTACGAGAGGATAAAAAAAATGCAAAGTAAATGATCAAATATAATGACATATAATGCTAGTTATCACACCCCCACACTTAATTCTTGCACGTCTCGAGCAAGTAAACAAAACTAAAAGAAAACAAACTATCTCCCAAACATTACATCCCCTATCGATACTTTAAAAATAATAAAAGAAGGTTACTTAGGATCATCAAGTCTCAAGAATCAATGTATTTATGGTTTCAAATCTCACATAAGTCAGAAGGCATGGTAATTTTAATCAACTTGAATAAACTAAGCATGACAAAAACCTCACAAGATAGATATATGCACTGATGCTCACAAAAATAACAAATATGAAAGTGGAGTTCTCTCAAAGCATTCATGACACTGCACTACCATATGCTTGCTTATTTTCTACTTCTCCACTAGTATAACATAAGTACACAAATCAAGAGGACTTTTCAATGACTAATGATGAAACCACGTGCTAACAAGAGAACAAAAAGGGCAGATAACAAAGATGATCACAGAGAATATGAGAGCATTGGGGTAATCCACATAACGTATACAATCAAATAATATGCCAAAATAAAAACTCACCCAAACATCCAACACTCAAAATTCTCCTTGCACATTCTCTAGGCAATTCACAACAACCACTTACAATATCTCTAAAAATGCATGTATACATTAACAATTTAACTCTTAAGTTTCTCTCAACAATAATATCAAATGAGTATGCATCAATTTTTTTTATGAAAATATTCCATTTTGTTCATCACTATCAAAATCCCAAATGCTTGAGAATTTTTTTTCACTCTCTTTAATTTTTCATTCTTATCTTTTCTTTTTTTCTCTTCTTTTTTTTAATTTTTTTTACTTTGTTTTTTTCATTTCTCATTTTTTTCACAAAGAGACTTTTTTTTTCAACAAGCATTCGTCCATACACACTTATCTTCCCCCCACACTTAAAACTTACCTCAAACAATGTATAAAGCATGGATAACATCTAAAACTCACAATAATAGAGGCTAATAGTATACCAATAAAAATGTAACTCATCATGCAATCACCCCATGCTCTCATCGCATGCACAAGGAAAGAATAAGCTAATAAGGATATGACAGTGATAAAATAATGACAATGAGAAGATCTGACAAAGGACAATGAAACATGAAAGCAATAGGTGAAATGCTCACTAGAAACAATAGCAAAGTAGAGGGAAAACTAAGAGTTCAACAAGAAAGATTACCTCCATCATATTCATGTAAGCTTATACTATTGTAATTTCAAAAAGAATCAAAGCAAGTTCTAGAGTGTCAAGTATCACAAATGCTATCACACATAAGAGGATTAAGGATAAGCATGGCAATATCCTCACTAGGTGAACAATAAAATGTCATGCTTAATCTATCAAGATAGAGCCCATCACCACAACAAATGACTAAATGCAATTAATGTGTCCAAGCATACCAAGGAAACCAAAACTCAATAGTCAGACTTAACTATCTTTTATGATTCTCAGAGCATAATAAAGGGACATATAGGGAGATACAACTGGAAATCAAACAAGGTTTATTCAAGACCAAACAAAATGCAGAATGAGGAAGCAAAGTATGAATGCAAAGTATGAAAGCAAACAAACATGCAAGTTAAACATAAAGAAAAATAAGAAAAGGAAAGAAAAGGAACAAACTCCCCTTTATTCCTGGCGGTTGGAGTCGGTTTAGGAGTAGCATCCATCCCGGTAGTGGTGGAGTTTGGGTAGTCGAGAGAGCATTCCTCACGTGATCACTGTCATAGTGCACTGCTCCCCCACACTTCAACTTCACATAGGTATGTTCCGGTGGTCGGAGAAGATTAAGGTATAAAATCCACTCTCGGGGTGCTTTGCTACGAGTAAAAGTAAGCTCAAAATCCCCCTCTATATGCTCTTTGAAAGTCCTTCCAGGAGGTTGGAGTCTATTTAGCTGGAGCATCCACTCCAGAAGTCTTCGGCACCCTGCAAAACCATGAAAAGGAAATACCTCCCGCACACATGCAAGGTTAAGATGAAATAAAATCAGTCTCCATATAAAATGATTCAAGGAATGCATCACATCTAATAAAATCAATCATAGGTATCTATATGAATTTTTCTAAATAATTAGGAGAAATACTTACCTTGTCTTTCTGAGAAATACCTAAAGGTTCTACCAGAGTGGATGTAACTATGGCCTCCTCCTGGTCAGGTAAAGGCTTCACTTCAAACTCAGGCTCTGGTGGACATACAACTAAAAGAGGTGATTCTTGGGTTCTTGCTTCCACCATGCAAGTACCTACACTTTCATACTTATCCTCTGAATCTTCTGCTATGTCACTCAATGTAGGTGATCCCTGGGGCTCAGTGTAATCCCCTACACCTATAGAGTCATCTGCAACTGAAAATGAATCAGATTCAACCTTCAACTCAGCTGTCTCTGTAGCTAATACCTCCTCTGCCTCATCTAAACTAGAATATCCTCTCTGAACTTCGATCCTGGTCCCTGTAGTCAGCATCTGACTAATGGTGGAGGATATCTGTCCAATTTGTCGCGCTATGTTCTGAATGGAAGCATCAGTCCTACTCAGAAACTGTCAATAGTCTTCCAGATACTGCTGAATTGGAGTGCTAATCTGAGCACTCAACTGCTGAAAATTTCTTTCTTATTGCTGAATCTAAGCGCTAATCTGAGTGCTAATCTGAGTGGTAAACTGTTGGAAAATCCTCTCTTGTTGTTGCTGTAAATGTGTGAGAAGTGACTCCAGACTGAGTGGAAGTTCTGGTTTTTGTTGCTAAATCGGTTGTGACCATGAAGACATAGGATCATCTTGGAATATCTGTGTTAGTAATATGAGAGAAGTGTCCTAAGGCAATCGCCTTATAATTGTAATCATTTACTTTAATAAATGAATATTCACTATTTGAGTATACATGTTTGTGTATTTGATTGAGATCTTAAACTCATTTACTGAATGTCCGCAATACAATTCACAGCATGAGAGAATTTGTGATGAATTCACAACTAGTGATTATCTCTACATGTGCAATTGTGAAGTATTGAAATTGTCCCTAGTCGATGAATTGATAAATACGGACACTATCAATTCTGTTGAGACTAGCATGGGTTATTCTCTAATCAACTGATTCTCACTGGCTGGTGACATTGGGATGTCCGGAGATAAACATGAATGCTAGTTAAGGGAACTAGTTCATTGGAGTGACTAGCTGTAAAACTTCATATGGTAATCTACATATAGATATGTCAATGAAGTTCTTATTGCAGCTTAAGTGCGATGTTCCTTTGACTTGTGGTGTTCATGTCATCTTGGTCATGGAGACTTATACTTTGACATCTTAAGCAAGCATCTCCAAGGAGGTGTGGATCCAGGATGATTGGGTATAAGTCGAAGTGCCCGAAGATGTTTGAACACCCTACAAAGGATTCACCACTCCTTGCGAGGAGATGTATACCCGAGGCCTGCCGTCGGATTGTTACTCGAAGCCTCTGGCCAGAGCATAACATATTCAGAGTATGAATCTCTTAAATACATGAGAGTAATTAGAATCCGTAGGACGAGAAAACGTTACTTGGGCTAGGTGTGACGTAGTCAGCCTAGTGGGGACTGACACACATAGATCGTGTCCTGAACCAAGTGGGTATAAGATGGTGAAGGGAATGAGGCACGATTCATTAAAGCTGCTGAAGGGTTTCAGAATTATTTCTGAGGTCAATCGTTGATCTTTCGATTAATTGGAGGTCATGATGTACTACTAGGTGCCGCTCATGATCGTTCTATAATTGGTTGATTATAGACGTCCAACATAAATCGAAAGCCTATTTAGTCACACGCACTACGAGTAATCCGAGGGATCTAAAACGAGTTGAAAATTAGATTTTCCGATCAAAAGAGATAAGTCGAATCTGAATTTTTCAGAGATGCATCGGAAGCATAAAATGGCTAAGTCTTTTAAAGACTTATTGGACGAATTAAATGAGTTTAATTCGTACGGTTACGGCATTGGTTTGGCCAGCCAAAGAGGGTCCCCACCCTCTTTGGTTTGGCCGGCCACAATAAGAGGGAGAACCAAGTTGTTTGGTTCAAATTATAAAATAAACCGCGCGTGGTATGTTTTATAAAATTATGGATAAAGAAATTTATATAAAGAAATTTATATAAAGAAATTTATATAAAGAGATTTATTTTCATGGAAATTAAAATAAACCTTGAATTGGTTTATTTTATTTTATAAAATCAATAATGGATTGATTTACCATGATAAAGAAAGTTATAGAAATTTATTCTTTTTATGGAAATTAAAATGAACCATGGATTGGTTTATTTTATTTTCTAAAATCAATTATGAATTGATTTTTCCATGATAAGAAAAATTTATAAGATAAATTTCTTGTAAAATTTATTCCATAATAAAAGGGGAGACATGGTTGTTTTTATTATAAATTAAGTTATAATAAAAACTTGGCATAACGGAATAATTCATAAAAAATTTATAAGTAAATTTCTTATGAAAAATTTATTCAGTTAAAAAGGAGACTTGGCGATAAAGAGGCTACTATATAAAGGTGCAAAGGCAAGGCTTGGAAATCAATTCAAGAGATCAAGGATTCTTGCCTAGCCTCTCTTCCTCTCCTTCTCTCCCTCTCCCTCTTCTAGGGTCGGCTACCCTCTCCCTCTTCTAGGGCTGGCTGCCCTCACCTCCTTTGCCGTGAGCCACCTCCACCAAGAAGGTGCCGAAGAAGAAGAAGAAGCGGGTCGCGACTCCTTCCTTCCTCCCGGAATCATGATTCCGTTTTACATTTGGTGGTTAGTTTTCCATCTCTCTCTCTTGATATTCTTATCGTGCCTTTGGAGAATCTAGTAGTTCTTGTCGTCACGAGACTCGTGGCTTTGCGAAGTCATCCCGAAGAGAACTCGGCGTGGACGCGAATAGAGGCGGAGCTTCCAAGGGACACTATGGTTTGATCTCGTCCCTTTCTACGAGTTACGCGAGGTATTAAGTAAATTAGTTTACTCTCTGTAAAATTTAAATGTATGATCATGTCTCCACAACATAAGGTTGCATGCTAGATACGTGGTTAAAATAATTTGAGAAATTATTTTTGCTAAAACTTCCGCTGCACGTAATAAAATTTTAAAAATTACGAACCCATATCCATGTCAACATGCACCCGGTCCCAACACTGGTATCAAAGCCAAGTTAGTGTTTGACATAATCATATAATTGTTTTACGGAAAACTTTGTCATGATCTTAATTTTGGAAAATTTTCCAATTATGGAAACTTTTCAATTATGATAAATTTTAGATTTAGGAATTTCTATGTTTGGAAATCCTCATGAAATTTCGCAAACTTTAGAAATATCCTAGTTTCTGAAATTTTATGATAATTGTGAAAACTTCCCATTTTTTAAACTTTCTAATTTTCGAAATTTCCTATTTTGGAAATTTTCTAATTTTGGAAATATGTATGTTTTCTTTGTACCAGAAACTTACAATTATTCTGAAAACCTATTATGAAATCTCGCAATTTTGGGCACTTTCTTTCAAGAAAGTCTAGACAAATTTATGGATTATTAATTGACAATTAAATTTGAATTGGTTTTAAATTATTAACAAAATTCTTTATTTTAGATTGAGCCTTCGGGAGCCGTCCAATTTAAAGTTAGTTGTTGTAATTTAATTTCCTATTTTGAATAAAATTGTCATGTTTAATTTGGTTATGCCTCGGGGAGCGGACCAAATTAGATTTACAACAAATTCCTTTTTTTGGGTATCTGAGCCTCGGGGAGCCACCCAAAGAAAATAATTTGTTGAAATTAATAAATCCATAAATAAAATATGTAATCAAATCTTGGAAATTTTGGGGTGATTCTCAAACGAAAATTTCCTTGTTTGATCTAAGAGGTGATGCTCTTACATATTGTTGTCTCCAAAATTAATTAGGAAAATGGTTTCCTATAGAGTTTTCTTAAAAGAGATTTTCATGAAAATAATATGTGGTTGAATTAAGGAAATCTGCCTCTTAATTTAATAATATTTGATTTAGAGAAATCAAAGTCTTAAACATATTATTTCTGAAATTGATTATGAAAATTTAGGAAATTGTTTCCCAAAACAATTCCTTAAATAAAGTATGAAATTAGAATTAGGAAATCCGGTTGCTAATTCAATTAATGAGACTTGATAAATTAAGTCACATACATACTTTATTAAGGAAATCGTTAGTACATGACATAATAATATGTCATAAATTTGCTTAGAAAAGAAAGGATGAGACCCAAAACCCCTTACAAAATATTAAGGCCAACACCTTCCATTAATATGGTTAGAACCGGAGTTTTGTTTCTCGTTTGGGTTGATGGACACATCCATGCCCGGCTTGAACCTCAACATGTTCAATCCATGGAATTAGTTTATGATTAATATAGTTGGAGTCAGAGGTCAATCCTTAGTTTTGGTTGTTGGACACATCCAAGCCTGACTAAACAGTTGAATGAGCTCCAACCATATTAAAATTATTTCTTGATTAATGGGTCAGCCTTAAGCTTGGAGCATCGATTTGTTGTGCCACAGCCATGGTCGATGTAAAGAGAGGTGCAGTTGGATGCTATGTATATTGTTGCATACTTGTTAATGAGTTAACAACCCAATGATTTATGTAAACATTCAATTAGTTGATAGCATAAAGTGATAGTTACATATATGTGATATGTAATCGGTATAATTACCTACCTTCATAGCTAAGAATAACTTGATGGCCACATCCATGGTTGTTCTTATCTATGGTTGGATATCAACCTATTTGAAGATGTTCCTATGATCTCCCGAATTGATAAAAAGGGTTATTCAATTCGATAAATAAATAGGATTTAATTAATGTATGTTGATGCATTCTTTATCATTCTTCTCACATAAGCTCAATTTGTATTTCTAGGATAATCACTTGATCATGTCTTCTCCGAATTTGCATTCCATTTTGGACACCAATAAGTTAACTAAGGACAAAAGGATTGAAAAGGCACCAAAAGGCACTTGCCATCACTGTGGCAAGGAGGGCCACTGGCGAAGAAACTGCAAGGTTTATCTTGAGTCCTTGAAGAAGAAGGCATCCGATGCCCCATCCTCTTCAGGCATCTTCGTTATTGAATGTCACTCTATTTCCTCATACACCTGGGTACTAGATACTAGGTGTAGCTCACATATATGTAATGACATACAAGGGCTAAGGAATAGAAGAAGACTCGTCAAGGGAGAAGCGAATTTGTGAGTTGGAAATGGAGCAAAGATTGCTACTATTGCCATCGGAACATATTTGCTAAAGCTCCCTACTGGACTTGTCTTAGAATCGAATAATTGTTATTTTATTCCTTCGTTAATAAAGAACATTATATCTATTTTATGCTTGAATGAAAAGGGTTATCATTTAACTTATAGTAACAATTATTGTTACATAACTTTAAATGGTGTTCTTTATGGGACCGGAACTTTGTGCAATGGTATCTACACGTTAGATTTATCCGGTGAAGTTTTCAATATCGAAGTAAGCAACAAACGTGCTAGAATAGATAATCGAATAGACTCCTATACGTGGCATTGTCGTCTTGGCCATGTAAGTAAGAAACGCATGACCAAATTACACCGATGTGAAATTCTGGAATCATTTGAACCCGGTTCATTTGATACATGCGAATCATGCTTAAAAGGCAAGATGACCAAATTACCCTTTTCCGGAAAAGGTAATCCAGTGGGAGAATTGCTTGGTCTAATACATACTGATGTATGTGGACCAATGTCAACTCTTGCACAAGGAGGCTATAGCTACTTCATTACCTTTATCGATGATCACTCACGATTCGGGTATGTGTTCTTGATGAAACACAAATCTAAAGCTTTTGAGAAGTTCAAAGAGTTCAGAAATGAAGTAGAGAAACAGCTTGGCAATAGTATTAAGATACTTCGATCCGATCGGGGTGGTGAATACTTAAGTCAAGAGTTTCAAGATTATCTTAGGGACAATGGGATATTGTCTCAATGGACTCCGCCATATACACCACAGCATAATGGTGTATCTGAGAGGCGTAATCGAACCTTGATGGACATGGTTAGATCTATGATGAATCATGCAACTCTTCCAAAATCCTTTTGGGGCTATGCACTTAAGACGGCTGTTTACTTGCTAAACAGAGTCCCGACCAAGGTAGTCTCTACTACTCCATATGAGACATGGAATAGTAAGAAACCTCACTTAACTCACCTTAAGATATGGGGTTGTCCTACTTATGTGAAGCGGACTGTATCAGACAAATTGGATGCTAAGTCTGATAAATGTCTATTTATTGGATACCCTAAGGAAACAAAGGGTTACCAATTCTATCATCCCTTGGAACAAAAGGTGTTTGTTTCAAGGCATGCTGTATTTCTGGAAAAAGAATTTCTTTTACATGAAAACAGTGGGAGTGGCATTGAACTTGATGAAGCTCAAGAAACTCCAATAGACATTACAGAGACACCTAGTCTAGACCCACAACCAATAACTCATAATGATTAGCTATCAGTTGAACCTAAAACAACACCACCTCTTCGTAGGTCTGATAGGACACGTAATATTCCAGAGAGATACGGATTTCTCATAAGTGAATCGAATGACGTGTTACTCATTAACGATGATGAATCTATCAGTTATGAAGATGTTCTGAAAAGTTCAGAAAGGGACAAATGGCTTGAAGCCATGAAGTCGGAAATGGATTCCATGTACGAAAATCAAGTATGGGACTTGGTTAACCCACCTGAAGGGATTAAACCCATAGGGTGCAAATGGGTTTTCAAGAAGAAAACCGACATGGAAGGTAATGTTGTTACCTTTAAGGCTAGATTAGTGGCAAAAGGATATCGTCAGAAACAAGGAATTGATTATGACGAAACCTATTCGCCAATAGCTATGCTTAAATCCATTCGGATGCTCCTGGCCATAGCAGCTTATTATGATTATGAGATATGGCAAATGGATGTGAAAACAGCTTTCCTTAATGGAAACCTGCTTGAGGATGTATACATGATACAACCTGAAAGTTTCACATCGGTTGATAAAACCAAAGTATGCAAGCTTCGGCGATCCATATATGGACTGAAGCAAGCATCCAGGAGCTGGAACATCCGTTTTGATGAGTCAATCAAATAGTTTGATTTCTCACAAAATCCTGACGAACCTTGTGTGTATAAGAAGGTTAGTGGGAGTGCAGTCATATTCCTAGTATTATATGTCGATGATATATTACTTATAGGAAACGATATACCAGTCGTACAATCGGTTAAAATTTGGTTGTCCAAAACTTTCTCCATGAAAGACCTGGGAGAAGCAACCTATATCCTTGGGATTAAAATCTATAGAGATAGATCAAAACGGTTGCTTGGTCTTTCGTAGTCTACATATATAGACCGTGTGCTAAAAAGGTTTAGCATGTCGGAATCCAAGAAAGGTTACCTTCTCAGGCATGGGATCAACCTTTCAAAGTCTATGTGTCCGCGCACAGAAGAAGAGAGGATTTGCATGAATAAGATACCTTATGCATCCGTGATAGGATCTATCATGTATGCTATGTTATGTACTAGGCCCGATGTATCGTATGCTCTGAGCGTCACGAGCAGATACCTGTCTGATCCAGGAATGGATCATTGGGCGGCCGTCAAGACAATCCTTAAGTACTTAAGAAGAACTAAGGATGTGTTCCTAATATATGGAGAAAGAGATATGGTAATACGTGGGTATACAGATGCCAGTTTTCAGACAGATAAGGATGACTCCAAATCTCAGTCTGGATACGTATTTACTTTGAATGGAGGCGCAATAAGTTGGAAGAGTTCCAAGCAAGACACTGTAGCGGATTCTACCACGGAAGCGGAATATATTGCGGCTTCGGAAGCAGCAAAAGAAGCAGTCTGGATCAAGAAGTTTGTCTCGGAACTTGGTGTGGTTCCAACCATTGATGAAGCAATACCAGTTTACTGCGACAACAATGGAGCTATTGCACAAGCAAAGGAACCAAGGTCTCATCAGCGATCCAAACACGTGCTTCGCCGCTATCATCTGATGAGAGAGATTATATGTATGAATGATATACAAATTTAGAAAATTCCCACTAAAAGGAATTTAGCGGATCCTTTAACTAAGGCCTTGCCTCAAAGCAAGTTTGAGGGTCATGTTAGAGCCTGTGGTATTGGATACCGTAGCGATCGGCATTAGGCCAAGTGGGAGTTTGTTAGTAATATGAGAGAAGTGTCATAAGGCAATCGCCTTATGATTGTAATCATTTACTTTAATAAATGAATATTCACTATTTGAGTATACATGTTTGTGTATTTGATTGTGATCTTAAACTCATTTACTGAATGTCCGCAATACAATTCACAGGATGAAAGAATTTGTGATGAATTCATAACTAGTGATTATCTCTACATGTGCAATTAGTATTGAAATTGTCCCTAGTCGATGAATTGATAAATACGGACACTATCAATTCTGTTGAGACTAGCATGGGTTATTCTCTAATCAGCTGATTCTCACTGGCTGGTGACATTGGGATGTCCGGAGATAAACATGAATGCTAGTTAAGGGAACTAGTTCATTGGAGTGACTAGCTATAAAACTTCATATGGTAATCTACATATAGATATGTCAATGAAGTTCTTATTGCAGCTTAAGTGCGATGTTCCTTTGACTTGCGGTGTTCAAGTCATCTTGGTCATGGAGACTTATACTTTGACATCTTAAGCAAGCATCTCCAAGGAGGTGTGGATCCAGGATGATTGAGTATAAGTTGAAGTGCCCGAAGATGTTTGAACAACCTACAAAGGATTCACCACTCCTTGTGAGGAGATGTATACCCGAGGCCTGTCGTCAGATTGTTACTCGAAGCCTCTGGCCAGAGCATAACATATTCTGAGTATGAATCTCTTAAATACATGAGAGTAATTAGAATCCGTAGGACGAGAAAACGTTACTTGGGCTAGGTGTGACGTAGTCAGCCTAGTGGGGACTGACACACATAGACCGTGTCCTGAACCAAGTGGGTATAAGATGGTGAAGGGAATGAGGCACGATTCATTAAAGCTGCTGAAGGGTTTCAGAATTATTTCTGAGGTCAACCGTTAATCTTTCGATTAATTGGGGGTCATGATGTACTACTAGGTGCCACTCATGATCGTTCTATAATTGGTTGATTATAGACGGCCAACATAAATCGAAAGCCTATTTAGTCACACCCACTACGAGTAATCCGAGGGATTTAAAATGAGTTGAAAATTAGATTTTCTGATCAAGAGAGATAAGTTGAATCTGAATTTTTCAGAGACGCATCGGAAGCATAAAATGGCTAAGTCTTTTGAAGACTTATTGGACGAATTAAATGAGTTTAATTCGTACGGTTACGGCATTGGTTTGGCCGGCCAAAGAGGGTCCCCACCCTCTTTGGTTTGGCCGGCCACAATAAGAGGGAGAATAAAGTTGTTTGGTTCAAATTATAAAATAAACCGCGCGTGGTTTATTTTATAAAATTATGGATTAAGAAATTTATATAAAGAAATTTATTTTCATGGAAATTAAAATAAACCTTGAATTGGTTTATTTTATTTTATAAAATCAATAATGGATTGATTTACCATGATAAAGAAAGTTATAGAAATTTATTCTTTTCATGGAAATTAAAATGAACCATGGATTGGATTATTTTATTTTATAAAATCAATTATGAATTGATTTTTTCATGATAAGAAAAATTTATAAGATAAATTTCTTGTAAAATTTATTCCATAATAAAAGGGGAGACATGGTTGTTTTTATTATAAATTACGTTATAATAAAAACTTTGCATAACGGAATAATTCATAGAAAAATTTATAAGATAAATTTCTTATGAAAAATTTATTCCGTTAAAAAGGAGACTTGGCGATAAAGAGGCTACTATATAAAGGTGCAAAAGCATGGCTTGGAAATCAATTCAAGAGATCAAGGATTCTTGCCTAGCCTCTCTTCCTCTCCTTCTCTCCTTCTCCCTCTTCTAGGGTCGGCTACCCTCTCCCTCTTCTAGGGCCGGCTGCCCTCACCTCCTTTGCCGTGAGCCACCTCCACCAAGAAGGTGCCGAAGAAGAAGAAGAAGCGGGTCGCGACTCCTTCCTTCCTCCCAGAATCTTGATTCCGTTTTTCGTTTGGTGGTTAGTTTTCCATCTCTCTCTCTCTTGATATTCTTATCGTGCCTTTGGAGAATCTAGTAGTTCTTGTCGTCACGAGACTCGTGGCTTTGCGATGTCATCCCGAAGAGAACTCGGCGTGGACGCGAATAGAGGCGGAGCTTCCAAGGGACGCTACGGTTGGATCTCGTCCTTTTCTACGAGTTACGCGAGGTATTAAGTAAATTAGTTTACTTTCTGCAAAATTTAAATGTATGATCATGTCTCCACAACATAAGGTTGCATGCTAGATACGTGGTTAAAATAATTTGAGAAATTATTTATGCTAAAACTTCCGCTGCACGTAATAATATTTTAAAAATTACGAACCCGTATCCATGTCAACATGCACCCGGTCCCAACAGTCTGTAGGTTCTGATATGCTGGATATTGCTCAGTAAATTGACTTTGTGTATCCTCTATCCTTAAATATGATTGATCCCCCCAATTAGAATTGTAGGAATTAGAAAAGGAGTTATACCTATCTGACTGTTGGAGTTGGAAGTATCCATTCTGCTCTGGAATCTGTTGGGGTTGAAAGTACTGAGTCGAGTAATTGCCCCAGTCATCATTATAGGTGCCAGGAGCTGGATCATAGGTATCTTGATATTGATGTTGGAAATGCAGGGGGTTTTGAGGAAATCTAGCAATCTCTTGGATTAGGTGGCATATAGCAGCTGAATGAGATGGACTGCCACACTTAGTGCATATGTGTTCCGCTCCCCCAATTTTCGAATTGTGATATTCATTGAAGCCTCCAAATGGTTGAGAGTAGAAATCCATGTTGAACTGAAAGAATTGTCCTGGTCTTACACTGAAACACTAATAAATAAGATTAGAAGACTCAGGAGCATATGATATCAAAACACATGAATGAATGAACATTAAAGCACATGACAATTGTTTTTTTTTAATTCTTGTGGAAAGATAGAGAAACAATACTAAAATTATCAACACCACTACACTCCCAAGCAACTGCGCCAAATTTGATAACCACGCTTGTCGTACCATGAGTATTAAATACAATTAAAGTGTCGAACTCCTCTAAACTAATGTAGCATAGAGTAACTCGAGTCGTCTCTCTCAAGGAATGTAATGATAGGTTAATAATCTTAGGACTCCAAGTTATTGCTTTTGGATTTTGGATATTAAACTGGGATTCAGATTTGAACGCTAAGACTACGAAAAGATATAGCAAAGTAAATATGGAATCTAATCCTAATTAATGAAAGACAATGCCAGTAAGGAAATCTAATTTAACCTAACTACACATGACAAGGAATTGAAAGGCAACATAAGGAAAGCAATTAAGGAAATAGAGCATTAATGAAACTTAACCTAATCTGACCTAATTGCATACTTAAACATAAGAGAAGCTTGAAACATTCAATTAATAAAACATATCAAGAAACTAAGCTGAGAAATTACAAAACTAAAGTAAAACAATTGGTTGGGGCATTTCATCGAACAAGTAATAAGCATGAATCAAAATGAGTCAAATGCAAGCAACATTAAACATAGGAAATAGAAATTGATTACATGCATTCAACAATCAACAAAAACATCCCACTACATCAATCCAACAACCCAATCTGATGGAGACATGGATTAATCACTGGATGATGAAGCCGAGCTGTTGTGAAGAGGTGGTTGCCGTCTGTGATGAAGTGCTGCTGGATCGGATGAACTATGGTGGCTCTAGTGTTCGTGGATGAAGAAAAGAGGTAAAAGAAAAGAGGAAGAAGAAATTGTCCGGTCGGCAGCAGGGAGATGGAAAAGATGGCCTGATGATGAAGAGGGAAGGAAGAAGATGGCGTTGCGTCTAGGGTTAATGGTGGTGGTGGATGACAGAGATGGTAGGAGGCACCGTCGGCTTGGGGCACTGATGGCTGAGAGAAAGTGGAGAAAAGGGGATGGAGCTCCGGCTGGCGACTGTGAGGAGGTCAGCCGTCGCCGGTGAGGGTGGAGAGCAGGGTAGCCGCGTGTGGGAGCAGATGACAAGTGTAACGCCCGCCCTTATATCTACTCTCGGGGCGGGGTTACGTACTAGTCATTCATTCATATAATAAAATTTTGGCATATAATAAATACAAGTGCGCAAGGACTAAGTGCTAAGCATGCTTGTCTAAAGCTATCAAGTGATATTTACAAGTGCTAAGCATGCTAGTCAATACATGTCAATCAAATGTTATGCTTGAATCATTAGAACATCATTTGAAATATTTTAATCAAGAGTTATTTTATAACATGATAGGTTCACATATTATTTCAAGCTCACAACATAACCACACAAAATCAAGTATATGAGAATTCTAAGTGTAATCATTATCATGCAATATCAAACCTAATCACTAACATTCATTTTTGAAGAAAACATTATCATAAACATAGTAATGTAGATATAAGATCTTTCTTTCCGGAGCCACCACCGCACACATCTTCAGCCTCCTGCCTCTTCTTTTAGTTTAAGTGTTCCTTACCCTTATCTGCAGCATAAGACAACACATAAACTAGTAAGCACAAATGCTTAGTAAGGATCCTGTCCTACTCGCAAAATCCATACGAAAGAATACAACATGTACACATAATAAATCATAAGCATTAGTTCATCATAGCATACTAAACATCAAAGTTTCTAAGCATGCAGTATAAAGTATCATAAGCATACCCTTCACATATAATAAATGTTTTCAAAACGATTCCATAAAGGTATTACTTAAAAATATTTTCAACATCATATAGGGCCCAGTTGTGTACCACATAATGCGCGTTCCCTAATGAATTGGGGTAGCGAGCCACCAACCAATTAGAGCAGGACCCTTACGTCCTACCGAAGCCATGACCTTAAGTTAACATGCACCCCGGATTTGTTTAACGACCCCCTTACGAGTCGGGTACACAACTTACAAAGTAAAATACTTATCATGTCTTTTCATATATGCTAAGGAGTACTCCAAATTCACTTCTCAAGGGACACACCACTCTTCAAGGGTGTTCCTGATCCCATAGGGACACACCACACAACATAAGGGTGTTCCTGATCCCATACTTAGTGGAGTATCCTTTCAAGCATTTTAACATACACATCACATGCAATCTCATAAGGGTGCCTCATGGGCTATAAGACATGCTCATACATACATCATAATTCAACCACTTAACATACTTTATATATGACAAGGTTGGTCACATAGATCATACTCATATCATAGGAAGTGGTAGCATGCTAAAAATTAAGTTTTCCAATCAAACATTCCATTTAACATCACATGCATATACATATCATCATCCCAAACATAAGCATATCTCCTAGGGTACATCCCATACAAGCCTCACATATATATATCATGTATCATACTAAGCATAGCATACATCATGGGATACTCAACCTTCACAACCCTAGTAGTTCATGCCTTGGCCGAAAGTCATGCTAGAGGGGAGTTAAAGTTTTTCCAATCAAACATTCCATTTAACATCACATGCATATACATATCATCATCCCAAACATAAGCATATCTCATAGGGTAGTTTAACCTTCACAAACCCTAATCTTAGGGTGTTGGCCGAAAGTCATAGGGTAGGGGGAATTAGGGTTTTTGCAATGAAACATTCACATAGACATTTATACAAACACCTTGTATACACTATCATACAATACACTAAGCATGGATATATTATAGGATAATTCAACCCTCACTAACCCTAGTTTCCATGCCTTGGCCGAAACCCATCCAAACCCTAAACCCTAGTTTTTGTCATGACAAAATGAAGGGACACAACATATGTGCATACTCTAAGTCCTAAGGGGTCTCCTTATGCATCAAGGAGTAGCCAAGGTCTCCCCCTTAGGGGTGGCCGAAACCTATACAAGGGTAAAACCCTAGGTTTTGTTCACAACATTTTGAAGGAAACAACATATACATATACCCTAAGTTCCAAGGGGTCTTCTCATGCATCAAGGAGTAACCAAGGCCTTCCCCTAAGGGGGTGGCCGAAACTCACTAAAGGGGAAAAATCCCCATTTTCGAAAACTACAAGGAGAAGAAATCATACAATAACCATTACACTGCAGGCGAGGGGATACTTACATCCTTTCGCTTGAATTTCTCCTTCTCTTACTCCTTAGGGTACCCTTGGTTGAAGGAGAGGTGAGAATTTCCCTTGTTAGACTTCTCTAGCACACTTGGCCCTAGTAGAGGGCAAGATCCTTAAATGGTTCCTCTTCCTTCCAATTCCCTAGGGTTAGAACCCTAGGGTGCACTTTTCGAAAATGAAAAGGGGGAAGAAAGGCTCTAGGTTTTCGAAAATTGGAGTGGGGAAGAAGAAGAAGAAATGTAACTTCTTTCTCCCTCTCTTATTTATACTCTTCTCATGAAGGGACATGTCTCTTCACTTCCCTAGCTTTAACAAGCATGTTTCTTATTCTCTCAACATGAAACATGGCTTGGTGCAATGGTTAAGACATTGTTAGTGCCTAGGAGGTTCAAGATTCAATCCTTGCTTCCTCCTTTCTACATCCTTTTTTTTTATCACATTTTGCACTAATCCACATCCAAGCCCATTAAGCCAAGCCCATCATGAAATTTCATAATAATAATGTTTCATGAATTCATAATATTTCACATGGGAAAATTTTGGGGTGTTACAACAAGTCCCCCTCCCTCACTTCCAAAGATGTGATAATCTCCCCTTGGTTCAGCCCATCACTTGGGTTCGCCCCAGCCAGATTCCATTTAGCCCCTTTCAGCCCAGCCTTGCCAGGCCCAGCTCCCTTTCAGGCCAGCTCCCTTTCAGGCCCATCTCCCTTTCAGGCCTTTTGTGTGATCGCGTGATGAGGGTCGAGAAGGAGCTCGAGTCCAGTCCATGAGTCGGACCTAGGGTTGTTGCGGATGAGGCTTTTCTCTTCTTGGATCAGAATTGGGTTGGATGAAATAAACCATCTTCATTTGAATTTAACCAAACCTTGGTCCAAGGTTCAATCTTTAATCCCCTACACAAATCATGAAATAATGCCAAAATTTAGAAGAAATTAGAATGAGCTCCAAAAATAGATCCTAATCATAAAATATGATATAAACATGATTTAAACATACGGGAGGACAAAAAAATGCAAAGTAAATGAGCAAATATAATGACATAAAATGCTAGTTATCACCAGCTCTCGGCCAGGACTTATTGCCTAATCCATGATTAGGATGTAACGACCCGGAAAATTCTCTTAATATTTTCTTAAAATATTGAGCATGTCTAGATAATTTTCCGAGGGGCCCAGAAATAATTATGTAAAATTGGGCCAAGAAATCCATGTTTTCTCATTTAAATTGAGAAAAACTACGTACTAATGAGCGTTAAAAGGGCTCCAAAAATGGGTATTAATTAGGTAAAATTTATATAAATTGGGTAAAAATTAATATAAATATAAAAGAATTTTATTTAGGAATATTGGCATAATTATGGGTGATTTTTGGAGAATTTTCGAAATATAAGGGAAATTTTCGAAAATAAGAAAAAGGATTAAATAAAATAAAAAATAAAGGTGCATGGGACAAGGATTGAACCTTGGACCTCTTCTACAACAATGAATGCTTTAAGCAACTCACCAAGCAAAGAATTCTTGTGAGGAAAGGAAGTGAATGGTGGTTAAATGGTAGAAGAAGATGAAGGGCCATGGAAAACTCTTCATTCACCACCTTAATGGTTGATTAATAAGCGGGTTTGGGAGTTTCATTCTTCATGCCATCAATTGCATTTGATCCTCTCTTCCTTCTCCATTCTTGCCGAGCACACAAGGATGAATTCTCCCTTAAGAAAACTCCACAAAAGCTCTCCTTCTCCAAGATCTAAGGTCTTCTCAAGGTTCTAAGGGCTAGGTGTGGTCAAGTCTTCTTTCTTCTTTCCATCCAAGGTCTAAAAAAATCAAGAAATCTAAGGTAAGACTCCCTCACCTGTGGTATAATAGTTACCAATGTTTTCCATGATTTTTGGCTTGATATATGGGTGAGTTTTGGATTTAATGTTGAAGGGAAACAAAAATCAAGGTTCCTATGTTCAAAGGTTTCGGACAGCATGTTTTAAAGGTCCAAAATAATGCTAAAAATCATGATAATATTATTTGATGTTCCCTTATGATGTTTAGAAGATAATTTAAATTTGTAGGGATTTTTGGAGTAACCTAGGACACCCTAGGGTCTCGGCCAACATGAAAGAAGCAAAACCCAGAACCTTAAGTTCAAGGGTTTCGGCCACCATGTTTTAAATGTCTACAAATATGTTAAAAATCATGATAATATTATTTGATGTTCCATTATGATGTTTAGAAGTTAATTGCAAATTTTTGGAGTATCCTAGGACACTCTAGGGTTTCGGCCAACAGGAAAGGGACAAAACCAAGGTCCCTATGATTATGGGTTTCGGCCACCATGATGTAAATGTCTATAAATATGTTAAAAATCATGATAATGTTATTTTATGTTCCCTTATGATGTTTATAAGTTAAGTGTAATTTTTGGGAATTTTTGTAGTACCCTAGGACACTCTAGGGTTTCGGCCAACAGGAAAGGGACAAAACCAAGGTCCCTATGATTATGGGTTTCGGCCACCATGATGTAAATGTCTATAATTATGTTAAAAATCATGATAATGTTATTTGATGTTCCCTTATGATTTTTATAAGTTAAGTGTAATTTTTGGGAATTTTTGGAGTACCCTAGGACACTCTAGGGTTTCGGCCAACAGGAAAGGGACAAAACCAAGGTCCCTATGATTATGGGTTTCGGCCACCATGATGTAAATGTCTATAAATATGTTAAAAATCATGATAATGTTATTTAATGTTCCTTGATGATGTTTAGAAGTTAAGTATAAATTTTGATAATTGTTGGAGTACCCTATAGGCCTCATATGGTTCGGCCAACCCCAAGGACCCAAGGGTTAGGGTTGAGTCTTTAACTCCAACTTATGTTTATGTGTTGCCATGATATAAGGATGATGGATGGTGATTGTGTGAATTCTCACATGGCCATGGGACTCCATAAGTTTCGGCCAATAAGGGTTAATAGGATAAGAGTTAAGATTTATTCCAAGTAAGGGTCCCAATGGCCCTATGGTAAGATGTGATTTATGTTTATGAATGATATGCTATGTTATGAATGATATGCCATGCTTACGAATGATATGCCATGTTTATGAATGATATGCCATGGTTAAACATGATATGCTATGCTTATGATTGATATGCTATGTTATGAATGATATGCCATGCTTACGAATGATATGCCATGTTTATGAATGATATGCCATGGTTATACATGATATGCTATGCTTATGAATGATATGCCATGTTATGAATGATATGTCATGTTTACGAATGATATGCCATGTTTATGAATGATATGCCATGGTGATGCATGATAAGAATGATGTTACGACAAGTATGTTATGATCATGTTCATGATAAGAATGATGCCATGATAAGTATGCTATGAATGACTTATGAATGATGAAGCATGAAAAGTATTTTTACTTTATGTATGGGATTGTACCGGACCGAAGTATGGGTCTAAGGGATGGGCACCTTAAGAACGCCCCGGTTATGGACTACCGCAGCTGTCCATGGTTCTGGCACTACCGGAGCTGTGCAACAGGGATGGGCTCCTTAAGAAGCGCCTCGGTTCGGGGACTACCGATTATGCTGTCCTTACCCTAGTAGGTCGGGGCTAGCTACCTTCGATTTACTAGGGATGCGCGCTATGATGTATGTATGTGGTACAAGCCGGGGACCCCAAATGATGTTATGATGATTATGTTAAGAAATGAAAAGTATGTTTTTAAAAGATTAAGCATCCATATGATATATATGCATTGCCCATACATTCATTATGGAAAAAGTATGTTTATGAAAAAGTATGTTCATAAAAAGTATGATTTTAAACTAAGCATCCATATATGTATATGCATTCCACCCACGCATTCATACATGTTATGCATTATGTTATGATAATGATGTGTTATGCTTATGCTCCATGTTAAAAGATATAAATGAGAATGAATGATCCATGTTATGATTATGGTAAGAAGATGCTCTTATGATATCGTAGAATGTATGCCTATGTTTATGCCATATAGGTTGGTTTATATCTTTTGTTTATATTTATGCCATGTCTCATGCCATGCTAGGAAAGTTTATTAAGTTATGTTATGCCATGTATCATGCCATGCTTAGAATGTTTACGATGTCTATGCTTAATATGCTAGAAAGTATGTCTATGGTTGATTTACATCTTATGCTTATGTTCATGCCACATATGATGCCATGCTTAGAATATTTAATTATGCTTATGCCTATGTTTATACTTTATGCCATGATAAGAATGTTCAATTAGATTTATGCCTATGTTTATGCTTTATGCTATGATAGAAATGCTTATGATGCTTATGTTCCATATGATTATGAATGAATGACGAATGATTTTAGTGAGTAGGAAAGAGTCTTACTAAGCCTGTGTGCTTATAGTCTTCTTTCCTTATACCGCAGATCATGCAAGGGGATAACGAGGAAGCAGCAGGAGGGCCTGAAATATATGTGTGATGGTGACTTGGCCCATGGAATCGAACGTGTTAACCGTTTATGCTAAGAACTTTATTTTCACTACCTATATGCTCGAATAGTGACTTATGGAACTTTATGATAAGATGTCAAGTATGATATGATATGGACCTTATGGTATGATGTTAAGCATGTTATGATATGATGTTAAGTATGATGTTCATATGTTAAGTTCCATGTCATTGTATGAGGGATGGTAGTAGGGGCATGTATATGTAAGGTTTAAGTTATTCCGCTGCAGTATGATGTTACATGCCTTATGTATGTCAGCGTAACGCCGCTTTAGGAAAAAAAAAAAAGCGGGCGTTACAGGTTGGTATCAGAGCCGTTACCATCTCACTACACACACATCAAGGCCTCTCCTGCAGCTTCCAAGTAAGTACCTTTAAGTGTATTTTATGTTCTATTATGATTCTAGAATGATGATACCTATGACCATAGAATATGCAAGTATGAACGGTATTGATGATGAAAAGTACGTTACGATAAGTAACGACGAATGATGCTTTATCTTATTTTAGGAATTAGATATTTAGAGGAATATAGGGGTAGAAAAAAAAACTGATATTGGCCATATTTGTCTTTGGTGAAGAGGAACATGTCTAGAAGACAGAGTAACAGAATTGATGAGAATATATGAATGAAAATTTAACGATAAATAAGTAGTGTAGCTAGAAGTTTTTGCTCATTTAAGGAAATATAACTAAGTGAGTAACCATAGGAATATATAAGTTATAGATAATTTGACAAACCAGAATGTTGATAGAAGAGAAATGTGGTGCTTGTTATATTGGTGTGTATTCTAAAAAGAACTGTCATTTAGCTATACATAGGCTAGCAGTTATATTGTAATAAAGAAATTATTAGTTATATAAAACAAAAATCTAGCTAAGTTTAAGCATTCTTTTAACTATTAATGAGCTGATAACTGACAAACCTGGTATACTTGACTTTGACAAATATTACCTAGCTATGACAACATATTATAATAATTGGTAATAATTCACTTATCTATTGTGTTAAATCCTAATCTTCTAAAGACAAACTACTCATATCTGTTGTGTATATTAAGAATATAAATTTCTATACTATAATTATAAAACCAATCATAACAATTCTACATATTTCGTTGTGCTTTCTAATAAATATAACAAAAGAGTATACATATATGAAACTAATGGGGTAGTATTGAAATATATTAATGAAAAGACTGCATGTAATTAGGGTACTTCGTATAGACTTATAATGTGATAATATTAACTTAATAAGAGTAATATATTGAATGTTTTTAGAAAGAATATAGTGGGCAATATAGAAGTAGGCATCCAGGGAAGGCAAACAAAGTGGCCGATGCACTCAGCCGGAAGTCAAGTGCTACTTGATGTCTATATCTTGATTACCCCGACCATTCGAGAGAGAAATGGTTAATTTTGGGGTCGAGGTCATCACCGGACGACTTTGCACACTGACAATATCACCCACGCTGTTTGGTGATATATTGGAAAAATAGAATAGTGATCTGAGTCTTCATAAAATAAAATAGGAGATCCTGGAAGGAAAGGGCGATGGTTTCCATATCGCAAAAGGGGGAGAATTATACCTTAGGGATCGTCTATGTATTCCTAATGATTCGGAGCTTCGAAGAGAAATACTAGCGGAAGCTCACGGAACCCCTTATTTGATGCATCTAGGATCCACCAAGATGTATCAAGATTTGAAAGAGAAGTTCTGGTGGTCCGGTATGAAGAGAGATGTGGCTCAACATGTCAGTACTTGCATGACTTGCCAGCAAGTGAAAGCAGAACACCAGCGACCCGGAGGAGTTCTGCAACCACTTCCAATTCCGAAGTGGAAATGGGAAGATATGTTGAGAGCTTGTGCCCTGGATTTCAAGGGGAGTTGGTGTCGATATCTATACTTGGCGGAATTCGCGTACAACAATAGCTACCAAGCTACTATAGGAATGACACCTTATGAAGCCTTGTATGGCAGGAGATGTAGATCTCCGATATGTTGGTACGAGAGTGGGGAAAAGAAGGAGATGGGGCTCGCAACGGATGTTATTGACAGCGCCACCCGAGCTATTCAAAATATTCGACAACGGATAGAAACTGCTCAGAGCCGGTAGAAGAGTTATGCCGATGTCCGGCGCAGACCATTGGAATTTAATGTTGGAGATTTGGTATTTCTTAAAGTAGCTCCTATTAAAGGGGTGACAAGATTTGGGAATAAAGGAAAGCTGAGTCCAAGATATGTGGGGCCATACTTAATTCTGAAAAGAGTTGGTAAGGTGGCATATGAGTTGGAGCTGCCTCCAGAGATGTCAGCTATCCATAACGGATTCCACGTATCCCTGCTTAAAAAAAAGTGTATCCTGAATATGGACCAAGTGATCGAGCCGCAGATAGTACAAGTACAAGAGGACCTAAGTTATGAGAGCAGACCCATCCAGATTTTGGATAGGAAAGTCAAGAAGCTGAGGAATAAGGAGGTACCTCTAGTCAAGATCTTATGGCGAAGCCAGCGGTTCGAGGAAGCTACCTGGGAACGCGAGACCGAAATGAGGCGCAAGTACCCAGAATTATTCTATGTTCGAGGACGAACTTTCAAGAGGTATGGGGGATTGTAACGACCCGGAAAATTCTCTTAATATTTTCATAAAATATTGAGCATGTCTAGATAATTTTCCGAGGGGCCCAGAAATAATTATGTAAAATTGGGCCTAGAAATCCATATTTTCTCATTTAAATTGAGAAAAACTAGGTACTAATGAGCGTTAAAAGGGTTCCAAAAATGGGTATTAATTAGGTAAAATTTATATAAATTGGGAAAAAATTAATATAAATATAAAAGAATTTTATTTAGGAATATTGGCATAATTATGAGTGATTTTTGGAGATTTTCGAAATATAAGGGAAATGAAAAATAAGAAAAAGGATTAAATAAAATAAAAATAAAGGTGCATGGCCAAGGATTGAACCTTGGACCTCTGTACAACAATGAATGCTTTAACCAACTCACCTAGCAAGGAATTCTTGTGAGGAAAGGAAGTGAATGGTGGTTAAATGGTAGAAGAAGATGAAGGGCCATGGAAAACTCTTCATTCACCACCTTAATGGTTGATTAATAAGGGGGTTTGGGAGTTTCATTCTTCATGCCATCAATTGCATTTGCTCCTCTCTTCCTTCTCCATTCTTGCCGAGCACACAAGGAGGAATTCTCCCTTGAGAAAACTCCACAAAAGCTCTCCTTCTCCAAGATCTAAGGTCTTCTCAAGGTTCTAAGGGCTAGGTGTGGTCAAGTCTTCTTTCTTCTTTCCATCCAAGGTCTAAAAATCAAGAAATCTAAGGTAAGACTCCCTCACCTGTGGTATAATAGTTACCAATGTTTTCCATGATTTTTGGCTTGATATATGGGTGAGTTTCGGATTTAATGTTGAAGGGAAACAAAATCAAGGTTCCTATGTTCAAAGGTTTCGGACAGCATGTTTTAAAGGTCCAAAATTATGCTAAAAATCATGATAATATCATTTGATGTTCCCTTATGATTCTTAGAAGTTAACTGCAATTTTTAGGGATTTTTGGAGTATCCTAGGACTCCCTAGGGTCTCGGCCAACATGAAAGAAGCAAAAGCCAGAACCTTAAGTTCAAGGGTTTCGCCCACCATGTTTTAAATGTCTGAAAATATGTTAAAATCATGATAATATTATTTTATGTTCCCTTATGATGTTTAGAAGTTAATTTCAGTTTTTAGTGATTTTTGGAGTACCCTAGGACACCCTAGGGTCTCGGCCAACATGAAAGAAGCAAAACCCAGAACCTTAAGTTCAAGGGTTTCGGCCACCATGTTTTAAATGTCTAAAAATATGTTAAAAATCATGATAATATTATTTGATTCTCCCTTATGATGTTTAGAAGTTAATTGAAATTTTTAGGGATTTTTGGAGTAACCTAGGACACCCTAGGGTCTCGGCCAACATGAAAGAAGCAAAACCCAGAACCTTAAGTTCAAGGGTTTCGGACACCATGTTTTAAATGTCTGAAAATATGTTAAAAATCATGATAATATTATTTTATGTTCCATTATGATGTTTAGAAGTTAATTTCAATATCTGGGAATTTTTGGAGTAACCTAGGACACTCTAGGGTTTCGGCCAACAGGAAAGGGACAAAACCAAGGTCCCTATGATTATGGGTTTCGGCCACCATGATGTAAATGTCAATAAATATGTTAAAAATCATGATAATGTTATTTGATGTTCCCTTATGATGTTTATATGTTAAGTGTAATTTTTGGGAATTTTTTGAGTAACCTAGGACACTCTAGGGTTTCGGCCAACAGAAAGGGACAAAACCAAGGTCCCTATGTTATGGGTTTCGGCCACCATGATTAAATGTCTATAAAATGTTAAAAATCATGATAATGTTATTTAATGTTCCCTGATGATGTTTAGAAGTTAAGTATAAATTTTGGAAATGTTGGATCACCCTATAGGCCCATAGGTTCGGCCAACCCCAAGGACCCAAGGGTTAGGGTTGAGTCTTTAACTCAACTATGTTTATGTGTTGCCATGATATAAGGATGATGGATGTGATTGTGTGAATTTCACATGGCATGGACTCCATAAGTTTGGCCAATAAGGGTTAATAGGATAAGAGTTAAGATTTATTCCAAGTAAGGGTCCAATGGCCCTATGGTAAGATGTGATTTTGTTTATGAATGATATGCTATGTTATGAATGATATGCCATGTTACGAATGATATGCCATGTTTATGAATGATATGCCATGGTTAACATGATATGCTATGCTTATGAATGATATGCTATGTTATGAATGATATGCCATGCTTACGAATGATATGCCATGTTTATGATGATATGCCATGGTTATACATGATATGCTATGCTTATGAATGATATGCCATGTTATGAATGATATGCCATGTTTACGAATGATATGCCATGTTTATGAATGATATGCCATGGTTATGCATGATAAGAATGATGTTACGACAAGTATGTTATGATCATGTTCATGATAAGAATGATGCCATGATAAGTATGCTATGAATGGCTTATGAATGATGAAGCATGAAAAGTATTTTTACTTATGTATGGGCTTGTACCGGACCGAAGTATGGGTCCAAGGGATGGGCACCTTAAGAACGCCCCGGTTATGGACTACCGCAGCTGTCCACGGTTCTGGCACTACCGGAGCTGTGCAACAGGGATGGCTCCTTAAGAAGCGCTCGGTTCGGGGACTACCGATTATGCTGTCCTTACCCTAGTAGGTCGGGGCTAGCTACCTTGGATTTACTAGGATGCGCGCTATGATGTATGTATGTGGTACAAGCCGGGGACCCCAAATGATGTTATGATGATTATGTTAAGAAATGAAAAGTATTTTTAAAAGATTAAGCATCCTTATGATATATATGCATTGCCCATGCATTCATTATGGAAAAGTATGTTTATGAAAAGTATGTTCATGAAAAGTATGATTTTTAAACTAAGCATCCATATACGTATATGCATTCCACCCATGCATTCATACATGTTATGCATTATGTTATGATAATGATGTGTTATGCTTATGCTCCATGTTAAAAGATATTAATGAGAATGAATGATCCATGTTATGATTATGGTAAGAAGATGCTCTATATGATATCGTAGAATGTATGCCTATGTTTATGCCATATAGGTTGGTTTATATCTTATGTTATATTATGCCATGTTCATGCCATGCTAGAAAGTTTATTAAGTTATGTTATGCCATGTATCATGCCATGCTTAGAATGTTTACGATGTCTATGCTTGATATGCTAGAAAGTATGTCTATGGTTGATTTACATCTTAGCTTATGTTCATGCCACATATGATGCCATGCTTAGAATGTTTAATTATGCTTATGCCTATGTTTATACTTTATGCCATGATAAGAATGTTCAATTAGATTT
>JAGFNQ010005804.1:0-121116 GCA_024364735.1 Boesenbergia rotunda
GGCGTTTGTAGACTTATTTTTCATTTTCATTTTCTGTAAAAAATGTGATTTTCTGAAAAACGTGTTTGGTTTGTATTTTTCAGCCTTGTTTTCTAGAAAAAGATATAGCGTTTTTTAAAAAACTAGAGAACGAAAGAAAATCATTTTTCAGAAAATGAGAAAATATAATTTTCTGAAAAATAAAAATAAAAAATAGAGCAAATCAAACGCTCTCTAAGCTTTTGGACCATCCACCCTGAGCACTTTTCAATTTATCTTGACGATCGATAAAAAATTTCTATAAGACCTCACCAATTATCCAACTTCGATATTACCAATCCATCATTTTTTTAAAATTTTTTTTATACTATGAAATAAATAAGGAAAGATTTTAAAATGGAAAAATAAAAATCTCGAATAGTGGGCTTATTTAGGAGGAAATTGATTGAGATTAATCCATTAAATTATTTATCATTTAAAACACCCTATTTAGAATAGGGTTTTAGATATCCTAAAACTCTAATTTTTTTATTCTTTAAAATCTAGTGTTTTAAGGGCAGCCACTTCATTGTAGGCCTCGGGGCCTTTATAATTCGGGTAGCACCAAGTCATGTTAAACACTTGCACACACATTATAAAATTGTTTTTTATTTTAAAATAAGATTTTTATTTTTTTAAAAAAAAATCCTATCTCTGAACGACAACATGTGTCATCCCATATCAAATTCAGTTTTAATTAATTAACAAATAAATTTTTCTTAATTAATGATCTATTCAAGAATAATCAGATAGATGAACTATAGAATTGTTCGATTTATTTTAATGACTAAAATGTATATCTGAATTAATCTTGAAGCTAATTAAAAACACATTTGAAGATAACTTCAAGGCCTGAAGGCCCCACAACCTGTGTCAACTTTTTTTTTCATTAAAATTCCAATTAATCATTTTTAATTAACTAACTAATTGATAACTACTGCTTCTATCAATGTCCCAATAAATTATACTTGACTTAAATTTATCACTTTAAATATTTAGTCCCTTTTTTTTCAAACTCTACAATTTCCCTTAGTAATTGCTTAGATGAATAATAAAAATCAATAAATGAATAAATAGATGAGATGAATTGCACATAATCATTCGTCTACCATACACCTACATTTCTTATTGTTTTTTCTAGAATCATATCTATGCACTTATCCATCCAAAAGAAGAGACACTAATCTTCTTACAAGACAAAAAGATAAAGTATGGGCTCACACATGTTTTAAAAATTATCAAAAAGACATGTCATCTTTTGGTATTTACCAATGAACATATTTCCCTAATGTTGTCAAAAGGCATGACTAACCGTTGCAACGATCGACCTAGCTACAACCTCTGGCCATGTAGCTAGACCAATCGCGAAGCACACAACCTATGTGCCTATGTGCTTCCTTAGGCATGGATGGTAAGACGCCTGCTATTTGAATCGGAGGTCTCAGAGTCGAGGGTCATCAGTTGCGCATGGGGATAAAATCCCTGGTCTGCTGGCATTAAATTCCCTCGACCCCAGACGCCTCACCACATCAGTGATAACCGTGATTTACCTCCACCGTGTTGGTCCTGGGGCGAGCTGGCGGGGGCGCTGGGGGCGAGTGTTTCGCCTTTTGAATCCTTAGGCATGGATTCAAATCATGGAATTAACTGCCATGGAATACCCTCTCTCTTGAGGACCTACATATTTGATTTACCTGTTTGTATCTTACTATAGAGCCGATGATACTAAACCATTTGGGCTACGTTTGGTAGGGGATAATGTAATCGGGTCTGTAATGTAATCAAATTTGTAATGTAATGTAATTATTATGTTTGATAATGAGTTGTATGTAATCTTTGATAATCATTACAAGTTGGATTCCTTTGTTTGGTGAGGGATAATCTATCCTGTAATATAATCAAGATTGACGACCGACGACCGCCGCCGATCGGCCGGCGACCGACGACCTGCCGACGGCCGGCGACCGGGCGGCGACGACCGGGCGGCGACCGGCGGCGGCCGACCGGCGACGACCGACGGCGGCCTGCCGGCGACGACCGGGCGGCGACCGGCCGACGGCCGGCGAACCGCTGGCAACCGACGGCCGGCGAACTGCTAGCGACCGACGACCGTCGTCGCCCGGTCGACAACTTTACAAGCCGTAATGTAATCCAGATTACGGAGGTTTTGTTTTGTAATCCAGATTATAAATCATCAACCTCTTTTATAATCGAGATTATATTATATTACAGCTTTAAAATTATTTCAAACAAACAAATCCAACTTGTAATATAATCTGGATTATATTATAGGGTGGATTACAGCCTACCAAACGTAGTCTTGAGGTGAACAAAATCATATTTTGCTTACTTCCTAGATTGGTAATTGATAGCACAAAGGACATTTTGAGAAAGAAATATGATCTTTATAAATATTAAAATATGATACACCCATTAATAATTTCTAAAATTTACGTTTTTTTTGGTAAAATGTTAGAAGACAATCCATTTCCTTCCCCCCAAACCTCTCTAGCTAAGAATCCAAATATTGCTTTAGGGTGGGAACACATTGAATGGAATTAAATGCGTTGACAACTCCCCTTCCCTAATACAATCCAATTAATCCAATTTGAGGCTCCAAATCAAACACCAAATAGGAAAGCATTTATTGCAAATAAGCTTTTTTCAAATATATTTATATGTTTCCCTTAATAAAAAAATACACCTCTCCACTATTTAAACCCCCCTCTCCATCTCCACTTCCATGCCTCAACCTTTCTCTAGTGCAAATACAACCCTAGTTTTTTTTAATCCTCAAGTAATAGAACATGGCACTTTGCTCCAAAAAGTTCATGTTTTTGTTCGTTGCTCTCCTTCTCTTTGTGTCTTTAGTTCATGCGGGTAGGTCAGTGCCAATTGATCATCCAAAGGAAGACAACTCTAAGGTATGTATGTTTTCCCTCATTTTTTAAGGGATTTTTTTTTCTTGATTTGATTTTGTTTTGATATGTGTTTTTTTTATGATTGGTTGTAGGGTTTGGAAAAGGAGGTGATGGAAGAGAAAGTAGAAGGGTGTGGTAATGGAGAAGAAGGGTATGAATGCTTGACTAGGAGGACTTTGGTGGCACACACCGACTACATTTATACACAAGAGAAGCATGATTGAACTAAAGAAGGGGATAAATATAATATATCAATAAATTTATATAATATTTTCCCTTTTATTTTTAAAAATGCCCTTTAGAATTTTAAAAGTTTGAGGGACTTTATGTTACTTCTGAAATTCTAAAGGGCATTTTTGTTTTTATTTGGGAAAATTAATAAAATATGGGGAAGGCGATGTAAAAATTTTAATGTTTGTGATGGTGTTTAATAGACTGGTGTTTCTAAGTTTATCAATTTTTATTTGGCGTTCAATGAAAAGTATCTGTTTATTTTTTTTTTATTTTTATATAATCCTTGAGGTGATGATTCATAACAAAATTCTCATATATCGTGGAGATAAATTAGAAAGTACTTATAAAAATTTATCTATTTAGAATTATCGTGAATAAAAAAAATTAAATTGACTTAGATTGTATTATGTCAAAATCTAATAAAATCAATATTCGTCTTCCCATACGCTAGCTACAGTATCTCGATTAATAATTTCTGTGATTTATTTTCTCCGTATTGATATTGAGATAGATTGACGGAGATATTAGGGATGAAAAAATCGCCTTGTGTCATCCGATCGCAATATATCAGGATTGTATTGCTCATCTTGAAATGACAAAACATTTGTATTAGTACGAATATTTATTTGATTAAATGTAGTGTGTTTTAGGAAAGAAATTATATATCATATGAGCATTCGAACTTTATTTGATTAATAAATTATATTGATTTATTTGGTCATCTTATTTCTCATTGATATTTGCTTTGAATTTTAATAGTAAAATGTTTGACTAGATAGCAGACGAACTTGAGATGATCAATTCGATTTCACAGAAATTTTTCATCGATTACCAGGATAAATCTGAAAACGTTCACGATGAATAATCATTTTAATAGTAAATTAATTAATTTATATAATTTTTTATTTAGTTTACTATGTACGTTCATTTGGTTAATAATTTTCATAGGCCATTTAATTCAACTTTGTTCTTTCATTCTTTCAATTGGATTCATTTAGTTAATAATTTTAGCATCAAAATGTTTCAAGAAATAACGAGGGCATTATCTTAGTTCAAGTATTCTTAAAACTTTTATAAATATCAAAACATTTTCTAATTACTGTTTTCGACATTTTGCAAAATGTACAGTGGATACCCTAAGAAGCATCGAGTTTATCTCGAAGAGCTTACAACACCAATGGAGTATCATGGTTGTCCTCTTCGCCTTGCCATCATCATCTTCATCTTATTGTAAACGATAAAAGAAAAAGGTCACCAATTAATTTTGAAATGATTGGTCCAACCCTAATGGTGCTTCGGCAAGTGCAATTTATTAGCCAAATAACAATGTTAGTCTAATATGAGCAATTTTACACTTTATTAGGTTAATAATATTTATTTAAATAATGTTATTTCTCTGATTAACGAGGTTTTTTCAATCTCGGTCGACCGATTCGGTCCCACGAAAATTTCACACCGGCCGCCAAGATAAATCGGGAAATTATTGCGGTAGACCGTCTAGAAACCCAACGTCGTAGGATTTGCGCCTCATTTGAAGGAAAAATTTCTGTAAATACGTCATAACTGTAGATTGAACCGTGAATATCTGAGATAGCGACTAATCGTCCTACCGCTACACCATGACTCCAGAGGCATCAATCTAATTAATTATCAATCAACTTTACGGCTGAAATAGAAACTGAAACAAACGAAGAGTTGACTTAGATCGAGATTCAATGTTGATTTCTTAATGGCAGGAAAGCAGAAGTCTTTTGCATGAATAAGCGATCTTATGGAAAAATAGAAAGAAAGAAAAAAAAAAGGTGTGATTTCAGCTTGTTCAATTGAAATCAAACCTCCTACTCTAAGGTTCGTCCTATAAAATTTCAGAGCATAACCGAGTTAGTAAATTTACAGATGATCCATCCTGCAAAGATCATCCATCATAAATTAAACCTATATCAACCATAAAACCTATAACTCTTTAACATTCTCGGGAACAGATAAACTTAATTTCATCCCAACTTACGTTTAACACCTGTATATCTGAATTAATATTGCTTCGTATCTCTGAGACCGACTCTAGAAAAATCGTTGAAATAGCAGACCTACCCTTTATAACGATTTAACATTCTATTAATGTTAATGAACCAATTTATTAAATGGACACATGCAATCCACATCTAATATCTTAAATTTTTTTTTGTTTGATAATTCAAATATCTATGTCATAGGTCCAACTAGTCTAAGAGATGGACGACATGACCTCCCAAATCGGCCACCAAGTAAATCTTAAAAATACAAATGGATCCTAACATGACACTCCAACATCATCTATGATTCAAACTCCGGCATTTGAAAATGTATCGCATGAAATTTGAACCATTTCATGTGAATTTTAAACCCTGTCATGGTGATAAAAGGTGATTCGCTCGTTCACGTACCCCGTCAATCCATCCCAGGACTAATACAAAGGAAGAAAATCACGTGGACTACTAGCCCGGAAGCTATAACTACGCGTGGAAAAGAAGAAACTGACTTGCTAGCAACATGTAAGACTACATCAGGCGCCGAAGAAGTGACTACGGACTATAGCCGGGGCCAATTGAAATTTTTTTAATATCACTATTTATATTAACCATTATTTAATTTTAAATCAAGAGTATTAGCCGGAGACACATTCAGATAACATTTTAGTCTTGGCGGGCTATTATTCCTGGCTCCGTCATTGCTTAACATGATTTAATATTCCTAGGATTTGACACAAATAGTAACTGTATGATATTCTATCCGGATCAAGGAATCCAATCCCAACAATTGTATAACTTGTAAACATCCCGTTATACACTTGTTATTTATGTTCCCGTTGAACCTCTGTTTATACGACATGGAGCTGTTCACATCTTATACCCATCCAATATAAATTTAATCCTTCAATCCTTCAGTTATCTCATTGACACTATGACTCCATTATGGTATTTCATGAGTCTCTCTTCCCTCTAGACTTTCCATCCAAATAAATGATGTCAAAAAATTATTTGTATTCACAAATGCATGATCTGTCAGACATTTAATAATCATAAACTTTTAGTTTTTTTT
This sequence comes from Boesenbergia rotunda, assembly GCA_024364735.1. NCBI lineage: Eukaryota > Viridiplantae > Streptophyta > Magnoliopsida > Zingiberales > Zingiberaceae > Boesenbergia > Boesenbergia rotunda. Next base: position 6,252 of record JAGFNQ010005804.1, read on the forward strand.
TAATTGGACTGTCTACACTAAAGTTCATTAATATAAGTGTAATATAAGTCTGCCTTGCTACAGATTATTTTTCTACAAAATCTGAAGGCTGACTGCTAGGAGAGAAATCGCTTGTGCTTCGGGATTTATCTAATGGCTGAATAAATCGCCCACCTTCTTCATATATATATAAAGAGAGAGTGTAGGAACAGAAAGATGAGAAGATAGAAAAATGAAGATGTTGAGCCATCGTCTCCTGTCCTATATCTTCCATAAAAGAGGATGAAGATCCTTTAGCCTTCAATCCAGTGATCACCCTTTTCTAAAACAGTTTTATTAAATTAACAAAATATATATTTTTTTCCTCTTAATTTACAGTTGCCGCCATTTAATTCCAGTAGGTGTCTTCCAATAAGTGCTACCATTTTAAATATAATTTTCATATAAATGTCATTATTTAGTTTAACTATGTCTCTTTATTTAACTAAGCGGGCCCTTTAATTTAAGCAACCCATGAATTTTAGATATCCAATATAAATGAGTGACACTTTTTATACATTCGATTCATTACCCGCGATGGTGAACAAACTATATCTGATAGTGCCGTATCTATTTAGTTCAGTCATTATGTTATTTTCTTTTTTTTTTTTTTTTTTTTTAATTTAATTCATATTCTTTAGTCTTTGTTTATTGTTTTTCTATTGTTGTAATTTGCATAATCCATAATTATGGCTTCTCCTGCATATGTTTTATTTTAGACTAATTGTATGAAGTGCTGTGCTTGAGTGCCATTCTGTGTTGACCTGCTGTTTGAGTATTTTTGTGGTGAAGGATTTATTGTAAACGATAAGGGCAAAGGCTATCCATTCTATTGGCTGTCATATGAGCAAAAAGTCCAGTCCTATTTATTCGGCAATTAATACATCAATTTTAATTTACCATCTCTAATGAAACAATTTTGAAAATCAGAAATAATAATAATAATTCATAAATGCTTAGCAAGTGCAATTTATTACCTTTGCCAGTCACGCGCAATGCACGTGCTCGATGCGCTCCAGGGGAGGCCTCGTTCTGATTTCTGAACCGAACGCCGTCGTTGCGTACCTCGAGTGGTTTCGATGTCCCGCGGGAACATTTTAAGAGGCCTTGTCGAATTTGAGATTTTTTATGGCGGAAGATTTAGCCTGCTGGAACATGTTAAGTTATGCGGTGTCGGGAGAACAGATGGTACAAACAGTGCGGAAGGCAACGCGAGGACAAAATAAAGATCGAGCGAAGGCTTCTTACGATGCTTCTTTGCGTAGTTTGTTACCAGTTATTGGGATCCCATGATGAAGACGACGGCGGAGACACCTGCGGCGGCCCCCGTCGCGGCCGCAGCTTTCTACGATTTCGCTTGGGGGCCGTCCCGCTCGATCAGAAGCGGCGGCGGAGGTGACTCGCCGCCTAAGGCGCGAGTCACCCCAGACTTCAGCCCCCCGCTCATCGCCATGGTCGCCGTCGTCGGCACCGCTATCCTCATCGTGCTCTACGCTGGGGTGATCTCCCGGCATCTGAGCCGTCTACACCGCCGCTGGCGGAGGTGGAGGCGGCGACGGCGGCTCCTCCAGTCGACGGCCTCTGTCTCCGACTTCGAATCGCCCCAGCCCTTCGGCGGCGTCGGGGCTGCCTCCTTCGACTCGTCCGATATCATTCTCTCCGCCTACGGACTTGACGATGCGGCGATCAAGGCGCTGCCGGTGTCGCTCTTCTCGCGGGTCAAAGCCAAGCACCTGGCCGCCACCAATCGGGAGTGCGCGGTGTGCTTGCTGGAGTTCGAGGATGATGATGCGCTCCGCACTCTGCCGCTGTGCGCCCACGCCTTCCACACGGATTGCATCGACGTGTGGCTCCGCTCCCACGCCACCTGCCCTCTCTGCCGCGCCGCCGTGCTCCTCCTCCGCGAGATCCCCCCTTTCGCCCCAATCCGCGCCGCCCGGATCCGCCCCAGCCTCGATGACATTTTCCTTGTCGATCCCCCGATTCTGACCCCGGGAATCCCTAACGACACCACCGCGATAACGCCGGAGCAACCCGATCGCGAGATCGCTGTCTCTTCAGAGGCGTCCCCTGCCCGCGCTGTCGGCCCGCGGGATTTCCTCCTCAAGCGATCCTACTCCGACGGCTTCGACCGGGGGATGGAGGCGGATCGGATGGTTCTAGAACCATCATCAACGGCGTCTCCGTGGCGGCACCGCCACGGGCGAGTAGGGGGTTTCTGGAGCAAGCGTTGGCCGTCTCCCTTCTGCGGGTCCTCCGCGTCGCGGGTGTTCTCCTTCCGCTCCTCCCGTCTCGCCAAATCCCCGGCCTTCTTCAAGCGCCGCGGGTTCTTCCCGCTCTCATCGGAGCCGAGCGGGCGCCTGAGCTTCGGCGCTGGGCCATCGGCGCGAAGGAGCAGGTCGATGACGAGCCCGTCGTCGCTATCGCTGTCCGTGCGAGCGGCGGCTCTGCCGTCGTCGTCGTTGTCGGTGGCGTTTTCCTCGAGCCGGATGCGGTGCGGGGACCCGGAAGCGCTGCTGTCGCCCGACCGGTTGAAGTAGCCAACGGTTGCCGGCGGTGACCGGAGGAGGCAAAGTTGCGGGAGAGAGAAGGTGGATGGTGATGAGGTGGAGCTCCTTAATGGCGGTCGCATGCCTCAATTTAATGAGCTGCCTGGTCGCTTTTAATGGCGGGAGGGAGAGATAAAGCGAAGGGATGCCGAAGTGGGCGACGGGCTGTTGGTGCTCATAAATGCAGCTACTATCTGAATGATGGCACGTGATAGACTCGTGATAAAAGGCGGGCTTCTCCAGTCAACGGATAAGAGAGATTCTGTTTTTTTTTTAACGTGCCTTGCTTCTGTACACCCCTAGCTGCTTCACCCGCCTTCCTATTTGTCCCCAGCAATGAGACTCTCTTTTTACGATGGCATGGGGACCGCAGGCATAGGATAAGTCAATTATTGGGACATTCCGAGTGGGTTATGCCGTTGGTGACTTGGCGGGAGATTGTGAAATATCTTCGTGACTGTGTATCTTGTTTACTCTAGAAAGGCTTTTCAAGTTCGGTCGTGAAGCTCTTTGCTTAGAGTTCTTCTGTGCCAATGTCATATAGTTTAAGCTGGGTCGCAAGGAAGAAATATATCAACTTGAAAATCTTTTTTTAAAAAACTGTCTTTTATGTTTCAATTAGAGATGTAGTTTAGTTGAAACTTGAAAGTCCAGTCCCACACAATTGTTTCCCACGAGGGAGGAGCAATCTATCCACCCTCTGTATAGACTCGATCACGGTTCGGAATCGACGGTTCATGAAAAGTCGGCTCTTAACTTTATGCGTCCAAAATAATTACGGTTCACGGTTCAGAATCGTCAGTTTACAGTTCGTGACGATTTAAGATTATTATATTAAAAAAAATTAAATATAAATTTTATTTTCAAAAAGAACTTGTACTTATTTAAGTTACCAACGTATCTCCTTAGGGTGTAAGGGAATCAAAATTCACGTAGTTCTTTTACATTTTTACCCTTTTATAATTTTCATCACTCACTTCCATTTTCTCCCGTTTTCGTTATATTCGTTTCTTTGATATCAAATTCTTTGACTTCGTCTTCTGAAAGTTGCATTCCTTGAATTCTTTTTTCGGTTCTGGTCCAATCGTCTAATAATGCTTAAGCTTCCAATGAGTTGAGAGACATAGTTGATCGCCGTTTATCTAATATGTTACCGCCGGCATTGAACGTCTGCTCCACAACAATCATTCACAATGAACAAATTAAAATTTCTTTGGCAATCACGGAGAGAACAAGAAAGCTTTGAGCCTTCTGTGACCATCACTTTAAGATATCGAAATCTTCGCTATCTGTTTCATTTAAATCAAAAGAAGTCGTAAAATAATTCTCAAGTTCCTGTGCGAAACTTGAGGATCCTCGTAGACGTTTCGTACGCTCTTTTAATAAAAGTTATGTTTTTGTAAGTTTTAAATTAATACTAGTAGGCTGTTGTGTTTCAGAAATATTAATTTGTATTTCATATTTAATATAATATTGATTATAAAGATCATATAAAATATTCTAATATTATATATAATATTAACTAGATATGGAAAAAAAGAATATTTAATAGGAATTAAAGCGTCATAATATAAAGTTAACATTTCTTGTAAAACTTCTAATTTAAATCTAGGATTTAAAGTAAATGTAATTAAATAAATTTCAAGAATAAAATAAAAATATTTTTTCCATCTAGTTTTCATAGCTAATATGCAAGAAGTTAAAGCTTCATTATTAATATGTTCATTTAATATTAATATTATACTAGAAAAATTCACTAAAACTAAATGAGCAGTAGGTTAATAAACATCAAAAAGTTGTTCCATTACATCATTAAATACTTTTAAAATTTCACAAATATTACTACAAATATTTCATTGTTGTGAAAATAAATATATATTAGTATTACTATTTTGTGCAAAAAATAAACATAATAAATCTTTATATTGAAATGAATCTTTTAATAATTAATATGTTGAATTCTAACGTGTTGGAACATCACGTGGAAATTTTTTAGGTCTCATTCCATTAGTTTTACAAAATTTACCCCATTGTTTCATCATAGATGGATGCGACCATAAATATGAAATTGTGATTTTAATTGATTTAATATAATTTTTTAAAAGTTTTAAATCATCTTGAACACATAAATTTAAAACATGGCATACGCAACGAATATGAAAAAACAAACCACCAATAACAGATTGACAAACAAATTTTAGTTCATCTATAGAAGTGGTATTAGAACTAGCATTATCTAATGATATTGAAAATATATTATGTGTTAATCCATATTCTTTTAAAATTAAACATAATAATTGTATAATGTTATGGGCAGTATGTGATTCATCAAAAATTCTATAAGCTATTAATCTTTTTTAGAGGGTCCAAGAGTTATCAATCCAATGCCAAGTCACCCCCATATAAGAATGAGTTTGTCAATGATCACTCCAAATATCGGAACATAAAGAAATTTTATTATTTAATTTACTAAATTCATCAATTAAATTTTTTTCTCTTGTTTTATTAATCTTTTAATTATACGAGTAAGTGTAGTCTTAGGAACACGTTTAGCACATGGATTAAGAGATTATTTATAAAAATCTTCAAATATATATTTAGATCCAAAACTAAAAGAAAGATATTCTACGGAAACAAATTTAGCTAATGAATCTCTTAATTTATTATCAAAATATAAAAATAAACCAGAATTAGTACTACTACCACTAAAAAATCTTGATAATTGTGTTTGAGAGCGGTCGAGTCCATATTCTGTCGGGTGCTTTGTTTCTACATGTCGTTTCAACGACACATAGCCGTCGTCGGCTTGAAATTTGTAGGAAGCATTGCAATGCTTACATTTTATACATAATTTTCCCGACGGAAGTGTGACATTATCAAAATGTTTAGTAAAAATAGAAGATTTTAGAGGAGGATTTCTCAAACCATAGAAGTAATTGCATCGGTACTTCCTTGTGTTTCGGGCGTCGGAAGGTGCTGGGGCTGAGTCTCGGTCTCATCATCGGTGGATTGAATTTGAATGTCGGAATCCTCGTGCATTATTTCTTTTCCCCTCCAAGATCAAGATGATGAAGCTCCGTGACCTCATTCCATTGTCGTTGAAAGATGGAGTCGAAAACGCGTAGAGAATATGAAGTTGAGATTGAGAGTAGAGAAGATGCATGTGAAAATGATGAAATGAACTCCTTATTTATAGAATTTGGATTATAACGATCACTAAATCATAATCATTGATAAAAAAATAGTCAAATGATCTTAACCGTTGAAAAAAATAAAAAAAAACCAATGGCTCATAACTGCCGATTAACCGGTGGACCGCCGATTCCACTTGCATTGGAACCGAGATGCCGAGCCAATTCTGGTTCGACCCGGGTCAGGTCCGAGCCGGTATGCATTAACATCACTATCACCTGTAGTGGAATACTAAGACACAACCTTCTATATTGATAGAATATATGTTTCTTTTTATACTAGCTATTTAGATCTTCTAATCTAATTAATTTTGAGGTAAATAGTTCGGTAACATATTCGGCCAATCAAATAAATTTAGGAAGTGTGATAGCTCCTAATATGGCATTCATATGTCACTAGAAAATTCAATCACCGCAAATATGTTTTCCATGGAAATATAATCAAACTCTATGCGCTGACAATGGGAATACATGCATTCTTGTAGCAAAAGGTGATGTGCTTACCTTAGACGTCTCTCTATGTTTGTTACAAAATATTTGAAAGAGTGATAAATCATGATGATCGAACATCTTTTTAAGTGGAAGAGATTAGATAAACACACATTAAAATATAGTAAGAGAAGACTCGAAATTTACTTGGTTTGCAATCGAGGAGATTGTTAATCCAAGACAATGAACACTCCACTAAAAAATTTACTTGGTTTGCAAATTGTTTATATGACGTCTATACATCAAAAACTAATTTTCATATAATATTACCCCGATGTCATATTTTCATGCATGAAACATAATCTCAATGTACCAAAACCCAAGAATTAATACTCAAATCTGTCTCCAAATCCTTTGGCACATTTCATAGTCCATCTAGACCTCAAGAGATATCCTCTTAAAATCCATTGAACATGAGTTCCAAATTAGCTCTTAGAGCTCCCCCCTTGAGCTCTTAGCCTTAGCCACCTCCCTAGGTGACTTATCAACAACCACTAGGCCACACTGGTGTACGTCCAGTGACTCTTGGCCTATAAACTTAACCTCCCTAACCTTGGACACATTGTCCTTTGTTAAGGTTTTTTTTCTTGCGCTTAAATGACACTCTCTTGCCATTTTTAGACTTTCTATCCTTGCCATAGTTATAAGCTACCCTAGCATATGCCTTTTCATTGGTCTTGAAGGAACTAGATCGATATCCTAAACCCGATCTATCATCGTTAGATTTTTGGCTCTCAATATCATACCTAACCCCTTAGATTCAATAGTGAATCTATCTTGGATTTTTTTCTAATTTCTCAAGCTTTGTCCTCAAAACTTGATTTACCCTTTCTAGGTTTCTAAACCTAGAGTTGGCATGTCTACCTTGGACATTCCTAGACCTACCCATTCTAGGCATGTGTCTCTCCTTTTTGGGATTAATGTCTTGGTCCTTATGTCTAATGGTTCTAGGTTTCTCATGAAATGATTTCCTAGGGTTATGATATGTAATATTAACCCTACTCCTATGATGATATTTGAAACCATAATTATGTATGGGTAAATAATAAACATTATTCCTAACATGCATATACGAATTTAAATTTGAATTACATTTAAGGTTAGGGTATACCTCCATACCCTTGAAGCTCCTGCTTGATGTGAGCTCTTCTTCTTCTCCCACTTCTTCAAGTGCGCCAATTTCTTGAGTTCTCCACACCTTAGGCACTTTATGTGATAGTGTTCTTTCTCTCCGCACGTAAAGTATATGATTTTCATTCTTTTCTTTTGGACTTCTTCGTTCCTACAACCCATGTTAGAATTTAAATAAATTGAAATGAATTTAGGATTTACCTTCTTCTTATCCAATGAACACTTACTCTTGTAGTTTCCCTTCTCATTGCATCTGAAGCAAATGATGTAATCTTTTACCTTCACTTCGGTGAAGGTGCTAGCAAATTCTTCAACCTTTGATGAAGTGGATGATCCTTCATTTTCTTGTGTCACTTCACTTGAGGAGGTAGATGGTGCTTCTTCTTCTTCTTTCTTCTCCTCAAAAGTTGAGCACAGGTTGCCTTCCGGTTGCCCCTCCTCTACTTGAGTCACTTCATCCCTTTCTTCAAATTTTTCTTCTTCTTATGTTGGCTTTAGTTCTTCCCATACAACCATCTTCACTTTGCTCCACAAATCATGGGTGTTCTTGTATTCTCCTACACCACTCATCAGGTTAGGAGGTAAAATATCGATCAAAATGGATATTACCTTATTGTTAATCTTTGATCGTCACTGCTGCTCTTCCATCCAATAACGTGGTCGCAGCTTCTTCCTATGCTTGTCTCTCGAGATTTCAAATGGTTCCTCGATGATCATTATTGTGTCCCAAAACGTCTCGAAGAAGGTCTTCATCTTCACCATTCAAAAGGTGATGTCGTATAATCCTCCTCCTTCGAATTTTGGCGGACTCGCAAAGTCGACCATCTTGTGCTTCCTCGACGATTAGTATGATGGAGAGTGACCCGCCCTAATACTAATTGTATAGGATCGTAGACCGGCTAGACGGGGGTGAATAACTTGTCACCCTTTACTCGTCGGTTCTCTTCTTCCTACACGTGTTAGTGCGCAAGTGGAATATAATTAAACTAAAACTAACACAAAGAATTGGCAAACTGATTTACGTGGTTCGGAGATAATGCTCCTATTTCACGGCTATCTGTAAGGTGAATGATCTAAATCCATTGGTGGATGACTCTCCGAAAAGCCTCCGACTAGCTCGCGTAACTCCTTGTGAGTGGAGAAACCTCGCCACAAACTCGTACAAGCTCTTAAGCACTTAGACTACTAATTTGCCTTTAATCAAGACCAATTTCGTCAACCCTAGTCAGTCAAACCGAGCTCCCTTAAATAGAGCTCGTGGTTGAACTAGCTATTACCAGTCAACTGGTTCCAATACCAGTCGACTGATCTAGCCGAATTCGAACGTTACAGCCCAACATTCGAATTCCCAACCGACACTAGTCGATTGCACAGAAGATCAGTCTACTAATCTTTCTGTGATCTCTACCAGTCGACTGATCTCATACCAGTCAACTGGTAAAACCTGTGGGATCAATGAGACCCGATAGAGGGGGTGAATATTGCTTTCAAAATTCTCGGATTTAGACATAGAATATACAGCGGAAAGAAAAACACAACGCTAACACGTTTATTTTTATTTGGTTCGGAGTCTGTAACGACTCCTACTCCAAGGCCCATAGTTCTTGACCGTTTACGTTCGACAATAATATAAGTCGCAAAATCTTGTTACAGAGATGCAAGTTTAAGTATAAAAGAAACAATAAATTATACCGACAACTCTTAAGTAATAGATGGAGGTAGAACGTCATTGTCGGAGCAGCGTTTCATCGATTTTAAACAGTTTCTGCGCAGTAAACTTGAGCATAAATGGTGTAGATTGTTGATGTGAGAAGCTGTGGTCGAAACCTCTTTTATATAGGCATACGGGCGCTTAAGTGCCTATAGGGGCGCCCCCAACTCAGCGAACCACCCGTGTCCAAATCCGCTGATTGGGCCCAAACTTTATCCTTCTCGGGCGCCTGAGAGACTCTGGGGCGCCTGTGTTGATGACATGGCAAGTTCAACCAGCGTGCGCCAATTACTCAACTTCGTCGAAGCTAAGTCACCTGTATAGGGGCACCAGGTCTCGGGCGCCTGTATTCTCGAGCGCCCGAGTCCTCTCAGTTGCCTGGGAGACTACTGGTCTCCAAAACGCTAAGTTGTAACACAGGTTAGTCCAAACAAATAATAATATATACGAAATGAATACATGTACGACAGTCGATGCTGTTGATCCTGACTTTGGATTTCAAATGAAATCCTAGGTCGGACCGATACTTACTGTTCCCTTTTCCGGGGAACTAATCCTCACTCCACTCTGGAGAAGTTACCTGTTACCAATCGGCACATCCGGTTGGACTTTTGCTCGACCTTCGAAGCTTCCGGTCTCGAGACTCCGTACCTCGACCCGTCCCTACATATGTCCATTGTTCTCACTCGGCTAAGACTCCTGCCCGATCTTTCGGATCAGGTCTTCGATGCCCGACCACTGGTCAGGTCTTCATGCCCAGTCCTTCGAACCAGGTCTTCGTGCCCAACTCTACAGGTCAAGACTTCGTGCCTAAGTAAACTAGGACTTTCCTGCATACTTAGTGAAATACGTTAGATCACAAACAATACTTAACTTTTGAATCCTTTGTCATTATCAAAATTAAGTTCAATCTGGTGCTTCCGGCACCAACAAAACCTTAAACCTAGGGTATCCCTTCCCGAGTACAGTTCACTCGCACTCGGATCCTCATGACTCACTTGACTCTTTCTTTGCAGCTTTGACTCTTGTCTTCAAACCTTCTTCGGTTTGGCTCTCGTCTCTCGGATATATACAAGCCCGCGGCTTGTCTCCACATGTCATCCTTCGCATATGCCTCAAAGTCCGCTTCCCTCGACTCATCATTGTTGCCTTGTCCACGGTCTCTCGGATGCACCATCTTTCACCGGGCTCGAAACCGTCAAGCTAAGTCTATGTGTATCCTCCAGAACCTGTATACTCAAATACATATATCAAATACAAAAGTGAACCTAACTTAAACTCTTTTCCCAAATATCAAAATACATGGTCCCATAGACCATAGATTACCTCAACAGGATCATCCTACCAGGGCTTCCGCTTGCTTGGTATCAGGTCGTCCAGACCTTGAGACTTCATGCTAGATCTCAACCCATCTGAACATACTGCCTGGTTTCCATGATCTGCCAAGACTTCACCTGCATAGTATCGGGTCCTCTAGACCTGCTAGAGCTTCTTGAGTTGATCTTCCTGTACACTAGATCAACAGATCATATAACAACAAGACTTAACTATGAACCTTTGTTAACATCAAAACACATGTTCAATTGTGGTGTAACCTGTACCAACAAGTAAAGTCCTATTCTAAATATTTTCGTTTTTGTTTGTTTCTCTTGCTACTGGCTTATTTTCGTTCATCGCCTAAGACTTTTGTTGCTCTCTCTCAATAGGTAAATCCTAATTTCTTCTTCTTCCTCCTGTTATGACTTCCTCGCTGTACGTCCTGCTCTTATTGATGGCCACTATTAGGACTAAAGAAGTTTATATATCTCCACGATAGTATGAAATTGTCCACTTTGGGCTAATACTCTTATGATTTTGCTTTTGGACTCTGTCCAAAAGACCTCATACCAATGGAGATATCTTTTCCTTATAAGTCAATGATCTTTTTCATATGTTTTTAATGTGGGATTTTGTTTGCAACCAAAACAACCCAACAATCCCCCAAATGAAGGACCAGTATTATGTGTTGGATTGAGAAACACGATAGAGGGGGGTGAATATCGTGAAAAACTTTTCGGATAAGAAAGAGAAAATGTAGCGGAATTGAAACACACAAAGAACACAAGTATTTTTTACTTGATTCGGAGTCGCGGTCGGCTCCTACTCCAAGGCCCACGGTCCTTGACCGTTTACTGCAGGCAATTCTATATTCGTGCAAAGGTTTACAGATTTAATACAAGAATAGTGAAGTAAGTAAATGAATTACACTTTTCGTTACCGACGCCCTGATGTGTATTGTACTTCGGAGCAGAGGGTCGTCGTCGGCGCTGGAATGTCGAGAACGGAGTTTGTCGGAGCAGAGCGCTTGAACGAAAAGCTTGGAGGCGTTGGAAAAAGTGATGTTGAAGCCTTAGGGGTCGAGCCCCTTTTATAGTGCTCCTGGGGGCACCTGACACATGCCTTCGGATCCGAGATCCTCTATCCGAAGCTTGGTCAGCGCTTATCCCCTTCAAATCGGTTCTGGAGATGACTGGGGCGCCCGTGTCCTCTCGGGCGCCCAGGTTGACTGGGTCTGCTGGCTTCGTGGCTGATTTTGGTTCGACTCATCTTTGGCTTTGACCTTGGGCGCCCGGGACCTCCCGGGCACCTAGCCTAGTGTTGATTCGAAGCGCTTCTTACTCTACTGCTGTTTGGCTTTAACTTTGTGCGCCCAGGACCTCCCGGGTGCCTAGCCCAGCTGCATGCCCCTCTCCTTTGGGGCGTTCTGAGCTGCAGAAACACACTCCTTCGGTCCCTGTATTCAAGGTTAGTACCAACACAAACAAGGCAAGAATATTAGTTAGTTTTTACAGCCGTAGCTGTCTTGGTTCTGACTTCGGGTCTCCCCAATGAAACCCTAGGTCGAACCGACGCCTACTATTCCCTCGACGGGGAACGCGTCCTCACCTACTCCTCTCAGGAGAGTTTACCTGGACTTTTGCCCAGCAGCCCTTCGCCAGGTCTTCAATGCCTAGCAGCCCTTCGCCAAGTGCCTAGCAGCCCTTCGTCAGGTCTTCGCTGCCTAGCAGCCCTTCGCCAGGTGCCTAGCAGCACTTCGCCAGGTCTTTGATGCCTAGCAGTCCTTCGCCAGGTGCCTAGCAGCCCTTCGCTAGGTGCCCAGCAGCCCTTCGCTAGGTGCCCAGCAGCCCTTCGCCAGGACTTCTTTCTGCACACTCAGTGAACATATTAGATCACAAATAGTACTTAACTTTGAATCCTTTGTCAATATCAAAACAAGATTCGATATGGTGTTTCCTGCACCAATATTATGCTCATGGTCCGAGTCTCTCCTTGAGCATCGAGTCATTATGACTTGCTCAAGGCCTCCCCTACTTCGTTCAAGGTTCCACCCACATGATTCGAGCTGGATCATAGCTTTGGCTCAATCTTCTTTTAGCGGTTAGTTTAGTGAAGAGAAATCTAGCTCAGATACCAATTGTTAGGACTAAATAAATTTAGATATTTCCACAATGATATGATGTTATCCACTTTGGGCATATGCCCTTATGGTTTTGATCTTGGACTCTACTAAAAAAAACCTCATACCAATGAAGATATTTTTCCCTTATAAGTTCATGATCTTTTCCATGTGTTCTCAATGTGGGACTTTGTTTGTAACCATTGCAACCCAACAACTACCGTGGATGCTCGCACAATCAAATAATCAATTGAGGCAATAGCTGCCTTGGCAACACGAGTGACCAAATCGCAACAATCGGCCACCTCCTTGGTCGTACGCGCGACCAAATTGCACGACGGTTATTGCCTAGGCTACTGTTGGCTTAGCCCTACCTTGGTCGCGTATGCTCTCTGTTAGAGATATAGTTAAAATCCCACATTAGTTAGAAATGAAAAAAAAATATCATAGGTTTAAAAGAATATAAGATATCTCCATTAGCATGAAGCCTTTTAGGAAGAGTCAAAGCACAAAACTACGAGGGCTTAGGTTTAAAGTGGACAATATCATGTTATTTTGGAATATGCATATTCTTGGGATCTCAACAAATAGCATCAGAGTCATAGTTCAAACCAGGTGCCATGTGGGGGTCTTTGAACGAAGTTGTGAGAAGGCCCAAAGCAGATCAAGAGTGACCGGATGTGGATGCTCGCGGGGAAGCCTGAAGCGGGTCAAAAGGTGATCGGATGCTCACGGAAAGGTCTAGAGCAGGTCGGATGCTCACAGAGAGGTCCAAAGGGTCAGAGAGTGACCTGATGCAAAGTTATTAACTCTCCTTGCCTTGCCTAAACTTGTTCATGTGAGATAACGGCGGGTTGTAAGGGGCTTCAATGTTGTTAATCTTACTTGAAAATCAACCAGTGTCGATTGTCATTAACAAGAATGAGATGCATCAATTTTACACTAAACTTGTTCTTGATATATGTTAATTATATGGAAATACTGATCATGTATACCATGTTTTATTAAGATTATATATTTGTGTTAACAAAAGCTGGTGCTTAGAAAAAAGAACTTTCTTATGCACAAGAAATTTGATATTTTGGGCTAAGTAGACAACATTATCACACTTCACAGCATTTATCACTCATGGTTATGCATAGTTAGAATATTCTATCATTATGCTCATTATTCATATCTCCTTTAGATTCATTATATGAATGTATCTTTCGTTGATAATAATAAATAACAACAATCAATTAATTTGTTGAAAACTTTCTTATGAAGATTATTTTTTTCTTCGTTGAAATATTGAATGAAGAGTGACTCTAACCCATATTTTCTTTTTTACATTGTCTATGTAACATATTTTACTTGTTGATCTTCAACAAGAAAACATATGGTTTACATAGAACATGATTATCCAAGTACATTTCATTAAGTATGTTTAATGCAGTTCTCTTTTGTTGAATTGTTTTGTTGTTTATTGCAGAAATTTTTTGTTTGTTGTTTACGGTAGGAAAGTTCTGCATGAATTTTTGTTTCTCATTTGTTGAATTTTGTTTGTTGTTTATTGTAGGAATTTTTGTTTGTTGTTTACTGTAGGAAAGTCCTGCAAGAATTTTTGTTTGCTAAATACTCCAATTCTCTTTTGCTGAATTTTATTTGCTGATTTTTTTTCTTGAATTTTGCCTTGTATTCTCTTTTGTTGAATTTTGTTGGTTTAATTTTCTTGCTGAATTTTTTATTTATGTGATGCAAATGTCAAATAGAGGGATAAAGGATATTGGTTCCAACAAAGGAAGATCAAGAGGGAGATGGCAATCTCTTATCATACAAGTTGAGTATATATATTTAATTTTTATTAATGATATACAATTTGAAAAAACAATTGAATTACATAATATTTACTTTACTTACTATGTATGTAGGCAACATGGTACAATACTTGAACTAGATAATATACCAAATGAAATACAACTGCGTAAATTTTATCTCAATATTATATTTATTAATTAAATTACATACATTATATGTATTTATTTGTCATAGGATGAGGAGGGAAGATAAATTTCAGAAAAATGACATAATCAATGATGCTCAATATGAAGAAGGTAGTTCGTTAGTAGTTTATTGAATGACCTAATTAAGGGTCTCAAATATTGTCTCGGCGGGATAGACTGATGATTAATTCGTGGATTTTGTCACCAGATTCTATCAAATATTGATAAACAGAATAAAATAAACATGGTTAGCAATAAGTAAGTTATAGGACCTTTTAAATTTAATAAGTTTGTATCTAATTTGAAATAAATTATTTTTTTGTTATAATATTCTTAATGTTGTTATTTTCAAATTTGTTGAAATTGAGGTTTCTCATGAAACTACAAATGATATCAAAAAGGCCAATGTGGGAAATCCCTAATGATATTAAGAATTTCCTTTAAGAAAATTTTAAGGTAAGTAATATATTTTAAATTCTAAAAAATATCTAATTTTGTATGAACTAATTCACCATTGATATTATTTATAACCATTGGTTGTCTATTAGATTTGATGCAGTTGAGATATAAATAAGATAAGTTTACATACAAACTAATGGAAAAGGTACGTAATGAAAATGTAAGTGAAAGATAGGGCAACAATTCATTTGGGTAAGAAAACAACATTATCATATACAAGTGTAAATTAACAAAGTTAACTCTTATATTAATATTTTATTATATCATATTGATATCTCATTTGTTTTTTTTAATATTTATTAGACTAATATAAGTTATTATAATATCGACAAGGATAGTAGCCAAATATTGACAATTACTCTATTTATCCTTCCTTCAATCTCAAATCATGATGCGATGTGGTAGGTGACTCATATAAAGGGAGGATATGTGGATTTAGACGCAATCAACACTTTGGAAGATCGTATAATGGAAGTTTTAACGAAATGTGTTCCAATGAGAAATATAAAGAAACTATCATATGAAATTGAAGACACGTGTCCTACTAGCAAGAGGATGGAGGAAAAAAATTGTTGAAAATAAAAAAAATGGAATTCATTATCACAGGAAAAATAGATAGAGGGAAGAAAAATTTATTGAGGAAGATAGCCAAAGAATAAAATCTGGAGATGATTCATTAGATGATTCAAAAAGGTAGAATATATAAATTATTTAAATCTAAGAGGACTTATCCTCGAGTGCATCGTGGTAGATGAAATAAAAATAAAAATTAGTTGGAGGATGTGAATATTGTTAATGCTAATTATATAATATTTGTGGATTAAAAATTAATTGTTTTAAAAAAATTAATTTATCTGAAATATGTGAATGCTTATTGTAAAATAATATATAGATGAGAAATATATAAATAGGATATAATAAAAATTTGAGACATGCTATGGATACGGATTTAAAACAAAATTAGAGATAAAATTTATATATAGATTTATAAATAGATTAATGATGGATTTAAAATAAATTTAGCAAGAAAATTTATATTCAAAATTAATTTATTTCATCCAATTAAAAATAAATTTATAAATGACGAAATTTATATTCAAAATTAATTTTATTTGATCAAATTAAAAATAAATTTATAAATAAAATTTCAATCCGTTTATGAAATTAGAAGCGAAATATTTCCATCTCAAAATTAACTATGGGACTTTCAATAACAAATATTTGAAACGAAATATTCCGTCTCAAAAATTTTTTTAGAGATGGTAAAGTGACTTTCAGTGATAAATTTTTTCGTCTCTAAAATTCTGACTCATATGATGATCTATTCAATTTTTTTATTTATCTCTCTACAAATGATTATAGGACTGACTGTGTAGGTCCTACAAGAATAATATATGACTTTGTACTAAATAAATGTATTTGAGCTCAATACAATGACAATTCTTCATACACTAATTATCGCGGCACTTTCATAGCCTCAATTTATTGCAATCAAGAAAGATTAGCAATTTTCTTCCAACATATTATCCAAGGTCGCAAAAAATGATTTGTTTGTCCTCAGTATCTACGTCAACTCGTCCTAGAGCCAACACGGAGCAGGTAAATCACGAGAACTATTAGTCCGAATGCTGTGACTAACACACAAAGAGGACGGACACACTGACTATATTAAGTTTTCATCTGTAGATCTTAAGATAATAATACTCATGTATTAATAATCAATCTATTATGTGGAGATGTATGCAAGGTCTTGAGCAAGATTGTTGCCCTAGGTAGTGTATTCCCTTGCATTGCTGACCTCAAATTCCATGGAGTCGAATGACATCAAAATTGCAGACTTCTTTTTAGCGAGTAAACTTGGGAACGTAAAAGAGCAAGTTACAAACCGGTTAATTATGGGTTTAAAACCTACACTTTAACTAAAAACTTTAAATTTCATATCCATGCTAGTTTGAACTTTTTTAGCTTTCATTTTCACAAATCTCATTCAGATGGTAAAAAATAATTTCTTCATCCTAACGTCTTCGTCAATCTATCTCAGGACCAACATGAAAAGATAAATCATAGATACTACTAATTTGAATGTTGTTACTAGTACATGGGGAGGACGAACATACTGATTTTAACATATTTTAATCTCATAATAACAATATCCACGTACTAACATCATTCATAAACTCCATCAGAAACTTTATATTGGAGATGTCATGAGAGGAATCATGCTGAAAATGAAATGTTACGGCTCAAATTCACGGTGTGATCCATCGGCTGATAAGGAACAACAGCTCAGAGGGCGAGGGCGGTTCAATCAGCCGAACCGGTTAGCTGTGGGTTTTTATTTGGAGGCCCAATTGAGGCCCAAAATTTGAAGCCTTAATTGCGGCTGCCATGGCGCGCGGAGAAACGGAGGGGTTTCCGGTGCCGCTCCGTTTAGCTTCCTCGAGTCTCTCGACAACTGATCACGAAGGAAGTTGCACAGGCAAGCAGATTGATTTAGTCTTCCATGGAGAGATCAAAGAACCAGGCGACTGAGGACGCTTCTGGCGAGCAGCGTGTGAGAATAGCAGTGGCAATCGAGAGCGCGAGCGAAGAAGGGAACGGTGAGTTTATAATCTAAGTTCCTTTTTGGATTTCTTCTCCATGTTTGATTTGAGCGCCGCACGATGTGTTGATTTCTGTTACTAAGGGTTTGCATCTCGCTGGAGTATGCTTCCAGATGTTATTGTCTCTGATATGTGACCACTGAATGCAATCTAAGATTACGAAAAAGATTCATAAATGGGAGTAAACCAGTGAAATTTAATTAGTTTAAGGGTTAGAGAACTACTAATTCGAGTAGCAATTGCTAAGTTTTCTGATTTTTGACGTTCTGCACAATTGGTGTTTGTGCTAATATCTGCATGCTCTATTGCTTGTCTAGAAAGATTGCTCGTAAAAAACATCAGAGAGTGGGCAACAACTAGTAATAGATGGCCTCGATTTTGATAAACTATCCTGTTTTGGGTGCTCATGTGTTATGTTGAGATTCCTAGGTTAACATTCTGATGAGTGTATCGAGATGATTCTATAAATTTACTTATGTAACACCCATATTGAATGCAATATTAGGTGTGTTTCCTACGATATTTTTAAATGTTAATTAGAACTCTCAATTTAGAGTGTATTTTTTTTTCTCTAGAATCAAGATAAGCAATCAATGATGCAGTATATTGAGATGGAATCTCTCATCGGTGGTATAAGGCGATTCGCTCACCCCTAGCGCCCCCGCCAACCCGTTCCAGGGTCAACACGGAGGAGGTAAATAACGGGGCTACTAGCTCGGATGTTGTGGCTAGCGCGTGGGGAGGGCGGGTACACTGACTTTGTCAGGTTTTGACTCCCAGATCTCATGGTGGTAACACCTATGCACTAACTATCAGTCCATCCCGTGGGGACTGAGATGTAAACTCTTATTGTTTGTATCTTGGGAGTGTAGTTAATTTGCCAAAATTATGTGGATGATAAACTTAAGATGTAAACAAAGTTTTTTTTTGTGTGCACAATTTGTCCTGATGATAATGTGAGGCAAGGTTTTATTGTCAAAATCTTGTGTAGTGGGTTCCATACTTGGAAGAAATTAAAACAATTAATGTCTTGCTGAATCAAGTGATCTCCAGTTTGGTGTGATTGTAAAATCCATGAGAAACTCAAAAATGAACATACTCAAGTAAGAAATTGCAAAGGTTAACATATAGGATGTCAACAGTAAACTTGTTTGCTTAAACAACACAAACTTAGGCAGGCCAAATGATTTGTGATCATTGGAGCAAAAAGGTGATTACGGTCACCTCAGACACCCCTCCATTGTCAGTCTCACAACATGTGGAAGGGAGGTAAATCACGGAGGGCCTTTTGGTTTGTTGAGCAGCCTCTTAGGTGAGGAGGTCGTCTGCACAGGGCAGCTCCACTACTGTCGCCGTGATTTGAACCCGAGATCCATTGAGCAACTCCTCACCCGAGTACCAACTCGGCTACCCCATGGGGACATTGATCTGTGATCATGCTTATATTATAGGATGATCTGTTTAACCTATTTATAACACTTTTAAAATAAGTTAAGCATGCTTATTTTTTATTTAACAGGAATATATCTATTTTAAGAATCATCCTTGTCCATATTGTTTAATATACAATGGTAGTGTATCTTCTGAACTTTCATAAAAAATTAATTATATCTTCTTTATAAACAGGAAGAGCTTGCGGTGTGCTGCCATAATAAGTTTGTTATATTGGTGATCTGATACAATACAATCAAATATCCCAGTCCTGTCTGTACCATGTATACTATTTGTCGTGCCCATGTTAGATGACAAAATACTATCATGATCTACAAAACTTATTGCCATACTACCAATATGAATTTTATGGTAAAAAAGTCTGCCTGAGAAACATTTTGTACCTAGATTGAAGACAACCTCTCTTACTCAACCTCAGAAAATAGATCATCAAACAATTAGGAGTACCGTCATTGGCAATATCAGTCAAAACGCAATCAAATCCAAAATAATGGATGGAGGTACTATTTTCTTAGTTACATTTTGTAGTTCACTCCATTTATGTCAGCATACTTTAATCAATAAATATTCAGCTGGCTCATCACATGCTATCAATTTTATCATCATACTAATTCAAATTTATTCTCAAAATCTCAGTAGTGATCGGACTATGCTCCTCAAGGAGTTCAAGCACATGTACCAGGTCTATATTCACTCAATTCTTTATCTCTGTATATAAGGCTTTCTTGGAGCATATACAGAACTTATTTATTAGCTGATAACAGACTAATTTTTGTTAAGCTATTATAGGTCATTAAATTCTCCCTTGAGACTGGTGAAATTGTTATGCTTTAGTTGATGGGTAGAATCTTCTCGTTCAATGTTGTAGATGATTTTTGGCGGTGAAGTTTAGGCTGCGTTTGGTACGCTTATTTTTCATTTTCATTTTCAACAGAAAATGCGATTTTTCAGAAAACGTATTTGGTTTGCATTTTTCAGACTTGTTTCCAGAAAAAGATATAGCGTTTTCTGGAAAACTAAAGAATGAAATAAAGTCATTTTCTTGAGAATGAAATAAAGTCATTTTCTAGAAAATGAGAAAATGCGATTTTCTGAAAAATGAAAATAGAAAATTGAGCAAACCAAACACTCCCTTATTTTTTTCTTTTTGTTGTGAATTACAGTTCTCTGTTAGCATCTGTTGTTCATATAGTCTCCCATTTCCAATAGGTAGGTATCTGCTAGGCCATTACTTTGCTATTGCTCGAACCTAATCAATTGTGTACCTAAACCTGACTTGACCCTGACTCTAGTTACATTTCCTTCTACTTTAAACACTAAGTGAATATGATAAGAGCTGAACTTGAGCCGACTCACATTTAACAGTGCAGTATGCAAGTATCTAAATTTAATCAAACTCAAACCAGGTTAAATGCGTTGAGCAGTTGCAGATGTATGAAAATACTTCTGACTTCTCATTGCAGTCCCTACATAATTAGTCCAAGAATGCCTTGAATTTTAGCTGGTTATTTATTAAGATGTTAACAAGTTATGCAAAATCTCATGAACTTCCACAATTGTTTCATCACTTTTTGTTTGATAAAGATTTCCTATACGGCTTCATCATCGAACTTCTTAAGCATACTTCATCTTACCAAAAAATTGCTTAAAAATAAACTTAGTTTCGACAAATGCAGGAAGTTATTTGTGGTTGTTTGAATGGAAGTTCATACATTATAATAAGATTTCATGCCGGAGCAGATATTATGCATCTGTCTATTTTATCCGTTTGAGTTCAGTTCTGGTTGTTATCATCTGCACCGCTGAGTTCAAATCTCTGGCATTCATATGCATTTTCCAATGCAATTCTGGGCACATGCTGATGTTTATTAAACAAGCATTGCTTGAAATCTTTTAACACAACTCAGATTGGCTGGGAATTTGGGACTTTCTTCTCTTAAACATTTTAGTGTTTTCCTTTGATTGCCCAGGCTGGCGATATCTCATTATTTACGAGGAGATAGGCGAAGATTTCGTGTATAAGAGCCCAAAAAATGTATACAATTCTGACACGGGTATAGCTCATCAAATCTCCAATATGTTTCAATTTTTAGGTGAATTCTCAGCATCCCAAAATTAGGTGTTAATCCCCATCTTCCAATCCCACCTTTCACTAGAATCTTTTGTCAGTTAATTCAGAATCTCTCTCCAGATAATGGGTACTGATTCACGATGCAAACTTGCATAGTGATTTAAACAGCATATTTTCTTGTTCGATTCTTTCCTCAGATTTTACCTTTAGATTCTGTCTCTTTTCCATTTTTATTATCTTTATCATGACATGACAGATCATGAAATGTGTCTTTCAGACTTGACCTTCACTGTAGCTAATAGCATCACAACTAATATTCTTCTCTTCTCATTCATAACAAGATCGACCAGATCTCAGCCGGGATGGGTAGATAGAATCTGGACAAATTAAAGTTGCAATTTGATTGTCTTATCTTTTAGCTTGGAAATGCAATGATTTTGACGAGTGGAAACATGCAGATTCCAGTCCACGTGAAGTGGGTCCTTGATGGAATTCAAGACCTTTGATTGAGGTGTCACTATATCCGTCATCATGACAAGCTTTTTTCTAATTAGGACGGTGAACCTTATGAGCCATCTTTTACGGTTGGTTTGGTTTAATTACGACATGGAGTAGACAACCTAGGAACGAAATATAGAAGAGATAGAATAGATATAGTTTACATTTTGCAATGGAAGAGACATGGAATGCTTTTTATTTGAGTTTGCAGAAATGTTGCAAAGAACAAATTTTTCCCTATGATAAAAATATCTCTAAAAAAAAAGAAAAATATTTGACTTGTATAGGTAGTATAATCCTATCACACATCTTGCCCATCAACTCTTAGTCTTCTCTCTGGTCTAAATTGGCCCATCCAACGCGATAGATCCTCTAGCTAGATCGACCCATTCAATTGTTGATCGACCAACCCAATTGGCATTATTAGCCTATTTGAGTTGATTGACTTGACCCACCTATTCAACCTAATTGACTGAACTTTCTTTGATTCTATCAATTGACCAACTTGACCTTTTTGTTTGACTCGCCAACTCAATTGATCTCATTAGCTCGTTGGCTTGATTGGTCCATATGACCTAACCCACTTGATCCATTCCAACCTCATCTTGCTTGATTGGCCCAACCAATCCACTTTACCCACCTAGCTCCATAAACTTGATCATCTCACTCAGCTTTTATCTAACCCTTCTAGCTCAATTGACTCACTTTGCTCACATGACCCGTCAGTTGTATCACACAGTTGTATCACTCAGGCGATGGCTGCCTTTGATCCATGTGTTAGTAGGAGCCCTAGAGCCAATTATGTGATGATTGACTAGAGGCATTTTGTATCATATTCTATTATTAATAAAGGCGTGTTTGGTTATTATACTTACTTTGTATTCTGTGCCGAATAACTAAGTATAATAATGTCCTTGTGTAGTAGGTTCATATCTACATTATATCGATTAGTTGAATCGATAGTGAGATAATGTAGAGGACACTACACTAAATTATTCCTAGTCAAGCATCAATTATTCAGGGACAATATTGATGCATGGAGACTAGCATGTAGGTCAACTGATGACTTGAGCTCACAAGTCATGGATATGTGATATCAAGTTGACACATGGGTATACATTGGAGAATGTGTACTGAATGACCCGCCATGAGAAAGTTTCATAGATTGTCATATGAGTGTCATAGACTTTCTCATGTGACTATTGGTATGAATAGTCCTTAGACCTGAAGTCACTACGGTTCCCTACATAAGGAGTTATGAACTTTGGTATCGTCAAACGTCACCCGTAACAGGGTGGACTATAAAGGCGATCACTGGGTATGTAATGAATTATGCGGAGGGATGTGAGTGATGTAGATGGGATCTATCCCTCCCATATGACGGGACTGATATTTGTGGGCCTCTTGATCGAGTAGGACTACTGAAACGCATGGCCATGCTCAAATGAGTCAGTATGAGATATTGAGCTCATTTGTTTGAGTGAGTCTACTCGGGGATCAAGAACACAAGATTGATTGAGGATGACACGGTCTATGCCTCATTGGTCAATCTAGATATCAAGGATAGAAGGACAAGGTCATACACTATCATAGTCACAGAGGTTTAGTCGGATCTCGACTTTTCTTGTTACTTGGGTAGCAATGATGCATTGCTAGATGCCGCTCATTGCTTATGTGTCTAAAGTGTTTAGGCGCATTGCCAACGTCACGAGAACCTATTGGGTCACACACAAAGGACACAATGCTTCGGGAAAGTTGATCGGCAGATCTGAGCCCGAGTTGGGAACTCGGGAGATCTGAGCCCGAGTTGGGAACTCGGGAGACCTGAGCCCGAGTTGGGAACTCGGGAGGTCAGTTCGGAGGACTCGAGTTGGGAACTCGAGAGAGACCGAGTCGGAGCTCGGCGGGCCGAGTCGGAGCTCGGCGGATCGGGTCGGCACTCGGCGGACTGGGTCGGAGCTCGGCAAACTGGGTCGGGAGCTCGCCACTCGGGAGACTTGGTTGGGAGACCGAGTCGGAAGTCCGAGAGGCCCGGTCGGAGTTGCATGGAGGAAAGAGAGAAGTCTCTTTTCATTGGATGAAAAGATTCTTTTCTTGCACGGGAAATGATAAAGAGCCACATAAAAAGATGTGCTCTTTATTGGGAAGCCAAAGAGACACAAACCTCTTCATATTCATGGGATGATTATAAAAGAGGGTCTTGTGACTTTGGATGAGTTCTTCTTCTTCTTGCCTTAGCTTTTCCCTTTCCCTTCCTCTCTTCTTCCTCTCCTCCACTCTTGGCCGAAACCTTATTGTAAGGTTCTTGGTGTTTTCGAGCTACCTCAAGTTGCTAGCACAACTAAGGTAGTTCTCCCGAAGTTGAGAGATTGTGTTCGTGTGGATACGAATAGAGGCACGGACGCTTGAACGTGCAAGAGATCCGGCGCATCTTGGACGAGCAGGATAACCGAAGGGCACGCTTCAAAGGTATAAACAGTAGATAAATCTATTAGATAGATAGCTTTGTACGAGTTTTCTTTCGCATGGATCGCTCGTGGGTTCTTGTTTCCGCTGCGTTTTTATTGTCATATGCCGGGAGAACCCAACACCATGTTCATAATACTCATTTCTTGAAGATTAAATAGAGTAAAAATATAGATTATTTGAAGAATGCAATAGATAAGGAATAATTATTTGTAAATGGAGCAAGGAATAACTACTTTTTATGAATGGGATATCATAATTATGTGAGCATAGTATTTTAAGATATTTTTTGCAACTTTATGAGAATTTCTAGGGAATAATCTAGTTATTCCCATGAAATACACACATCCAATTAATCTGAGTGGAAATTAATGAACCAAATCTTAGTTGAGAAATGAAAGCTGTATATTTTTATTGTATGCATGACTATGGACAGCAGATAAGAGCTGCGGAAGTAGCTGTGGCACACCATGAGACCTAAACTCGCATTCAGACCTCATGCTACTAGTACCTGTGCTTTCAATGCCACAGGAGAGAAATGGATAAGAGACAGCTCGTTTCTGCATAGTAGCGCTTAAGTGGACATCCCTTTCTTGTTTAACTAGCTGCCACCTACCACGTTTTCTTTGTTTCTTGCATTTTGCTTTAAAAAAAAAATACTTAGGTGGCATAGAAATGATGATGTAGGGTAGGGATCAAACACATTGACAATGTCAATGATCAGGTTGAGGCGGAGGATGAGAGGATTGGGTAAACCACATTGAAAAAGTAGTCACAAAGAGAAGTGCAGTGTAGATAAGGTTGAGGCTATGGTATGATCTCACACCATTGATTTTGCTTTGCTTTTCTCCAAAAGCCAAACAATGCTTCAGAGAAGTCAAAAGTGAAAAGTATTCAGTAACTCCACTGTCACTGCTCAGCTTTTGTTGTGACAGGATTGTAGTGCTAGGGGCCAGGTTTGGTCTCGTTTTCTCCCAAATGTTTCGGGAACTAGATTGGAGTAGCTGGTTGGATTAGTTAAGCAGGAACAAAAAGGCCAGTCTTTACTGGTTTAATCCTACTAAAATGCACTCAATGTGCATTTTATTAGGTTTGTTTTCTGATCCTTTTCCCCCAAAATGCCCTTGGGAAGATTGAAAGCCTTAAACCTTGTAGTAGATGCTTTAAAAGTGCTATAGTGTGTTGGAGTAAGATGGAAAACAAAACATACACGGTGGCAATATTTAATTTTATTCTAATTTAGAGTGAAATAAAAGCGTGGAACCTATATTTTCAGTTTTCATCACAAGTCAGTTCAGAATTCAATTTTATTTCATGTGGAAACTGTGAAGTTTAAGATACTAAAAATTTCTTACTTATTGTAAGAAATAAAAAATATATGTGAAGTAAAGAAAATAATAATAAATCTATTTCCAGAAATGGTATTATCCAATTTCTGCAATTTGCAGAAATTGCAGTCTAGGTGTTTTCTTTATATGCGCATAGATATACTATTATATTATGTACACAAAACATAATATTATAGTAGACAGGTACATTTAACAAATGCACGAGTGCCCACAAAATGTGATGACTGCTTTTTTCGTATGCATTAATAGATTCCTCTGGTCCTTTTCAGTGCCTTCCTCAAGGGACCACTTTATCTCCATACAATTGCCAAAACAGTGAAATAATAACTAATTAGTCTCTTTCAGCATTCTCAGGTAACTTTTACGAGTCAATGAAAACACTTGCTGTTTTCAATTTCAAGTTTCTGCATGAGTTTATTGCTGAATACTGTCACAGAGGTGGTTGGTTAACAGTCGAGGATAGATCACGGGTATACTTGCAGCTCTAAAGGCATCCACAATGAGAGCTCCGACATGGTGGACGTGGCGACATGGACGGGAGGGAGCTCCTTCACCTTCGGCAAGGAGCGGCTCCGTGTTGATGGAGCGGCTCCTTCATGTTTTTTTTTCTTCTTTTTTTATTAAAATGAAAATTTTAATTTAAATTTAGCAGTGGAGAGGTTTTTTAATTAGGGGAGAGATGTGTGGTGTGGGGTTTTTTAATTATATATATAAGGTAAAATATAATGAAAAAAATGGGACTCACGAAGGAGTTGTTGAAAGATTTTTTTGATAGTGGAGCGATGTGTAGAGGTTTTTACTTTTAGCGTGGCGTTGATGTGGCAACGAGAGAACTCTACAAGAGCTCCCACGACTGTGGATGCTCTAATGGCCACAGCCAATGAATTTTTTGAAGTGATTGATCATTGCAGGTAAGACCACAGTCTCAGTGACCACATTTGCTGAATTTTCATTTCTGTTGTTCATTAATATATTTGTTATTGACAGCAGAAGGCTAAGATGCCTTATAAAGCAAGCTGTCCAATAATGGTTGCCTTTGATGGATCCAAGATGAAGCTACTCGGAAATCTGAAAGCCTCAGTTTCACAGGTAGACAAGTAGGTTATTATTACTTAACAGCATATTTTGGTCTTTCTCTGGTTCAGTTTCATGCTCTCATATCATTATCTCTCCGATAATAATATACTGCAATGCCTGTGCTCTGCTTCCTCAAAAGAATAATTACTGAAGAGCATATGTTGTAGCATGCCATCTTTATTGAATGATAGCGTCATATATACTCTGCCCTTCAAGGAAAGTGAGAATATAGTCAGTATTCTGTGAGAAATAGAAATCTTGGATTCTTTGTTCAGTGAAGGACAAGTGTTGATTATAGTGCTGCAATTGATTGTATGGTCCCCTAGAACCCATGCCTACTAAAATCCTTGGGGGAAAATATTCAAGAGGACATCATTTACTTTTAAAATCATCGAGATGAGCATCTCTGTATTAATTATTATTAAAGAGATACCACATCACCTTGAACATGCTCATTATACCTCCTTGCCACTATCCTAAATTTTAATGAAACTGTTCATTTTTTTACTGATTTGAAATTAAAACTTTCTAATTTTTCATGTGACTCTATTACCTACTAAAAGAGAATATTCACACACAGACCTACTATAATAGACATAAAACAAAGTTATCATGGACATATTCATATAAGGGAGTCTCTTTGATAATAATCACAATCGGTACGCTTTAAATAATTTTTAAAAAGAAGAATACTATTTTGATTTTTGGGTAAAATTCTTGAGCTTTAATAAGCTTTGATGTAAATAGTCGCAAGCTGTTCCCACTTCTAAAGCCTGATTGATGACAAAGTTGAACAGTAGTAATCAATTGTACCAACTAAATTTAAGGGATTGTTTCATTTATATTGGTGTTAGAATTTAAGATTGTCATGCCCCATCTTTATTTCATTTAATAAATAATATCAATAATCACAAACCTGCAAGTTAGTGGTAGACTCTTCTCTTGGAGACAATTATGATAGAATCTCACTGTCGATACTTGATGGTACATAGCTTGTGGACAAAGCCTCTTGTTTCTTTTAGTTGGCAAAGTGGAATGGTTTTAGATTCCTTAACCCACATATAAAATCCCTTGCTTACCTTAGAATCTAATGGTCTGAGGTCTGAGCAATGATTAAGATATGTCCAAAATGGTTTTGGCTTCTCTTAGTTGGAGGGCAACCTCTCTTGCTCAATTAAACCACATCTTAATCATGTTCTTATCTTCTTGGTTAAGGAATAAAGAATCAAGGCAGTTGATTGCACCACGTCAATTTTTTTTAATATAAGCAGTGACATGTTGTACTATCTCATAATACAAAACACCCAAATAATGCAAGGTAGAGAAGTATTATTTTCAATTTTTTTCCTTCGTTCATGTGTTGCTTTATTAATTTGTGGGAGTGATAAAAAATGTTATCTGCTTCAATCAAAATGAGCTGATAACCTATTTACTTTATTTATAAATTGACCTTGACTTCATTATATTTATTTTATTTTGATGTAGAAGCAAGAGGAACACTAACATCGAGTTCCTTGAATATTAATAATGTCATGCATAGACATGAAAAAAAGAAGAGTGCTATTTCTTTCCTGTTCTTAAAAAATTTACTCTTGTTATATACAATTTTTGGCTAAACAGTTTCCTACATTGCAAACTAGATTTTTTGAGTTCTTAGAATTGTGATATGTTTATCTCCTGCAACCTTCTTGAACACAGAGAAATCAAAACATGAACAACAGAAAGAGAAGAGCTTTGCATTTATGAAGTCTCCTTTACATTTCCAATAGACTTCCAACATTTTTACTGGGGCCGGACATATTTGTTGTCTTGGAAGAATCTCACTCATCTTTTAGGATAAAATCACTTCACCTTTCTGTCGGTTCATGACCCCTCTATCAACTTTCAACACTGTCAACTCCACTAAAATTTTCAACCATTTCTTTGTCTCCCACAATTCCAAAGTCAAACTTCTTTCAAGGACAATTTTTGAAACTATGGCCTCTCGACTTTAAATACTTTTCATTTGCCTCATATTTTTGGAACAATTCATTTAAACCAAGTATTGTTTGTTAGTAGTGTTACTTTGTTGCACGAGAACAATATATAATGCACTTGTCTACCCTTTCACCGAAAGGTTATAGAAGTAGTAGCCAAGGTGGTGCCTCCAAGAAGCTTGACCAGCCACTTGTTGCACATTAAGTTTAGCCCCTAGGAGAAAAAGGAATTAGCTAGGGAAAGAAATAATGCAGAAAAATGGAAGAAGTAGATTTTCTCTTTCAACCATTTCTTTGGAAAGAAAGGAAAAAGACCTCTACACAGCCATGTTTTTTGTTTTCCACCATTTGATCCATTTATATATATATATATATTAATCAAAAGATAGTTATTTGATGTGGTTCATCACATGCAAAGTCAATTAATTGTTTGCTCCAAGCTAAATGCCTTTTCCTACCACCAATTCTGACTTGGTTGGGTTTGACCCACAAGTTGCTAAAGGTAGCCATGCAAAAGCACTTACCAATTCAGCAAAAATGAGATTGTTAGAATATATGCGAAACTACTTAAGATGAGATTTGCTGACCCACTTATCTAGATATGATTTGACTTTTAGATTCTTTGCGAAATGTTTTAAATAAGTACATAGGTATAGTTGGAGGAACTCCAAGGGATAGATTCCAAACTTCAACAAAGCCATTGAGCATTAAGTGAAAAAGTCAAAGGAGATCATTATGGAAGATTAAAAAGCTCGTGTTTCTTCTCCACCACTATGAGTGGAGGGGCCCCTCCATGAACCTTGTGCCATGCAAAGGAACAAATCACTAGTACAGAAATGTACATGCTAAGTTCATCAAAAGGAGCCTTTTAATAGAAGTGGAGGTCTTATTTCTTCACGGCAACAAAAGGTGACGTACGCAAATTTGGATGAAGAAATTCTTCACTTAAAATTTATTTATTTTATTTTATTTTTACTAAATAAATATTTTTGCAAAAAGTGTGATGAATGGATATGTTGATGAGTTTAGGATATGCTTGATGGTCGAAGAAGAATGTTATATTTTTGACATTTGAATGGTTGATATATTCAACTTGAGATGTATCATAGTTAAAGATGGGATAGGTTGATTAATTTTATAATATAAGTTGTTTTATATATGAATCAGTTAGCACCGTGAAAAATAATATTAAATGTCATAAACTAAGTTGTGACTAGATTGACGGTTAATCAGACATCTTGATGTTGAATTATTCAACTTTATATCATAGCTAAATTATGAATAAATTAATGATATTTTCATAAAACAATTTGGCTTATAAGGAATTATAACTAAAATTGTAGATTAAAAAAATGTATTTTTTAATATGAATGCCTAAAATGCGCAACTTGAAGTGCATTTTGATAAAATATATATGTATATATGTTATGTTGGGGGTGGCTTTTGCAAATGCTCATTTATTTAATTAACACCCAATGAAAATAATTGTGTTGTTGGGGGTGATAAGTTAATAAATTGAAATTTATAGGCATAATTTTAAGCAAAAGAGACGAAAGGAATCTTTGATGACGAGGACGGACTTATCCCTTAGCTCCTCCAAAGAATCTATCTCTTTCACTCCCCAAAATTCTAATTTAAAAATGGGATTAGATAAGGTTTAGTTAAATTATTCACCTAAGAAATTGAAGGTTTCAATTAAATCAATAAAATATAAATTTTCATGCAAATCATGTATTTTAAATTTTTAATTATGTTATATTCATTTTACTTGGGTGTTGGATTTGGAATCCGACATATCGCCATATCGGCGAGACGGGCCACCGCGCAGCGGAAGCGGTATCTCGGAGCCGGGTACCGGTTTCGTTTCGCCCCATTGTAACCTGTTACAAACGCAAACGGCTCGTCGCATCCGGTCCGTTTCTTGGTTTCCGGTTCGACCGTTCGCGTCTTCCTGCGTATAAAATGGACGTCCCCTTCTCTCCCCGTTGTCGCCCTCGAAGAGATCGGCAGCAAGTGAATAGTTGGAGGAAGAAGAGTGGGGGTGGTGACGGGAGATGGGATCGGCGGCGACGGAGATCGGACTGGACCTCAAGCTCTTTGCTACGAGGACTGCCGGTGGCTTTCTCAAGGAAGCCGCGGCGGCCGTCGACGGCGGGGTGGCCAAGTTGGAGGAGTCCGTGCGGAGCTTGGTGGATGAGAGGAAAAAGATCGAGGTTTTCAAGCGCGAGCTCCCCATTTGCATGTTCCTCCTCACCGAAGGTGCCTAGTTTTGTTTTCCCCTTTTTGAGTTTTAATACCTAGGCAAAAATTTCAGTTGAAAATTTGAATTTTTCGATGGTTTCTGTTGCCGATTTGTTCTGCGAAGCAGTGATTGAGATGTTGAAGAAGGAGCTTGAACGCTGCCTGAGAGCGATTCACGCACGGCTTCAAAGAATTCATACCCATTAGGAATGACTGCNTTTTTGGTCCGAGCCGAGTGACTTGAGCCTCACTCCCATTTAGCCTGAGTCCGACCCCCCCGAGTTGCAGCAGACTGGGTCGTCTTGGTCAGACCGAGTCATCCGAGTGAGAACCGGTCTTCGCTTGTCGACAGGATCAAATTTGGCGCCGTCTGTGGGAACCTGCCTGATCGAAAGACGAAGATGAGTGACTCCAACAGGGTGACTGTTACTCTCTCACAAGAAGACCTGGATCTGCTGATAGAAGCCAAAGCCAGAAAGTTGGCAGCAACGCAACAGACAGCCGCTCAACCCACTCGGGCGGGACCGGCCGAGCCCACGATCCAAGGGGGCAACGAAGGAGGAGTTCGCCAGGGAGACAGTCCTCATTTCCACCGAGCTTTGTTTGGCCCAGCGGAGGGGGCGGGACAGTCTGACCCCCATGAAGCTTCTTCCAGTCAAGCCAGAGCCAACAAGGGGAAGGCTCTCCTTGTGCCAACCCCTGCGAAGCGCACGGGGTTCCCCTTTTCCAACCAAATCTTGCAAGAGCCACTGCCCAAGCATTTCCGACTCCTGTCCATCCCCGAGTACGGAGGGGCTACTGATCCTGAAGAACACCTGATGAAGTTTGAGAACGCTTCGATGCTACACCAATATGCAGATGGTATCAAGTGCCGGGCCTTTCTGACTACTTTGGCGGGGCCGCCCCAGTGATGGTTTGACAGACTGTCGGAGGGATCTATAAAGGAATTTGCTGACTTCAAGAGATTGTTCCTCCAGCATTTCGCGAGCAGCAAAAGACATCACAAGACCAGCTTAAACCTTTTTACCCTGAAGCAAGGCTCCAAGGAATCCTTGAAGGCCTACATCAACCGATTCAATCAGGTTGCGTTGGACGTACCTACCGCCACATCCGAGGTGCTGATCATCGCCTTTGCTCAAGGTCTGCAGGAAGGTGAATTCTTTAGATCCCTGATCAGAAAACCTCCGAAGGACTTTGAGAGCCTCCTAGGCAAAGCCAGTAAATATGTGGATGTGGAAGAGGCACAAGCTGCCAGACGGCCGGAAGCCAGGCTTGCGCCCGAGATTCCTCAGCATCCTCAGAGGAGTATGCCTCCTGGAGGACCACTCAGGAGCCCCAGAGCTATGGGGCATAGACAGGGAGTCGAGCGGGGTATTGTACAGCAAGTGGCTCAGGGTTGCCTCCCTGCCAGATGACAACTTTATTGCTCCTTTCACAATAGTCACACCCACGACCTCCAGGACTGTTGGCAGGCCGGCCGAGGTCGGGGTCCCACCGGCCGAGGAAGTCCCAGGGGAGCTCATTAGGGAGGCCGTCGGGGTCGAGGGAGAACATCACCCAACCAGTCAGAGGTCAATGCCCGACCGACCGCCCCTGCAGCCAGACAGTTGTTCCCGACCCCCGGCTCGCCTGGGCAGGGAAATGCTAGTGAGGAGCAGGCTAATCAGCAGAATGTCGTGCACGGGTCCATCAACATGATTTCTGGTGGCCCCACCTATGGAGACTCCAACAGAGTCCGAAAATCTCAGGTCCGACGCTTGGACACCTATCAAGTGGGCAGCAGTTCCGCCCAAGCGCAAGGGCCACAGATCAGTTTTGGCCTCGCATACCTACAAGGAGTGGAGGTACCTCACGATGATGCCCTGGTCATCACCGTCGTTATAGCAAACTATCAGGTCCACAGGACCATTGTAGATACAGGGAGTTCGGTAAATATTTTGTACTTAAAGGCATTTGAGCAGCTACAGATTGAGACTACCGAGCTGCAACCTGTGGCCACACCTTTGTTTGGGTTCACGGGGAATGAAGTCCAGCCACTTGGCCAAGTCAAGCTGGCCATCTCACTCGGAGAGGAGCCTCTGAGGAGGACCAGGTGGTCTACCTTTCTAGTGCTGGAGGCACCTTCGGCTTACAATGCTATTCTAGGCAGGCCTGCACTGAACGAATTCCGAGCTGTGGCGTCAACTTTCTATCTAAAGGTCAAATTCCTAGTGGGAGACCAGGTCGGCGAGGCCAAAGGGGATTAGAAGGTAGCCCGCGCGGTGCTATGTGGATGACGTCCGAGTGGAAGTGAGGAAGACCTTCGGAGCTCCGCCAGCCAGTTACAATATGGTGCAGCCCTCTCCCTGGGCTGAGTTGATAGAAGAAAAGGAGGAGGTCCGGCTACTGCCCGACCGAGAAGAGACCCAGGTGAAAATAGGCCCTGGGCTACAACCCGACCTCAAACAGCGGCTGATAGAATGTCTGACCGAGAATCAAGATGTCTTCCCCTGGTCCTAGCAAGATCTGAAAGGGGTCAGACCCGAGGTCATGGAGCACAAACTGCACGTTTACCCTGATGCCCGCCCTGTGAAGCAAAGAAAAAGAGACTTCAGCCCTGAGCAGAACAAGATTATCCAGGCCGAGGTGGAAAGGTTACTGGAAGCAGGACATATCAGAGATGTGCAGTTTCCTGCTTGACTGGCCAATGTGGTGCTGGTCTCCAAACCGGGGAATAAGTGGAGAGTATGCATAGACTTCAGGGATCTCAACAAGGCTTGTCCCAAGGATTGTTACCCACTCCCCCGGATAGACCAGATGGTTGACTCCACTGCGGGAAGCGAGCTCATCTGCATGCTGGATGCCTACCAGGGATACCATCAAGTGCCATTATCCCCTGATGATCAGAGAAGGTCAGTTTCGTCACGGCCGAAGGCACCTATTGCTACACAGTTATGCCCTTCGGGCTCAAGAATGCAGGGGTGACCTACCAAAGGCTGATGAACAAGGTTTTTAAGGAGCAGCTCGGGAGAAATATAGAAGTGTATGTAGACGACATTCTCATCAAGTCCCTCCGAGCTGCCGATCTGATAGCGGATGTGCGAGAAACCTGCTGCACTCTCAGAAGATATGGCCTTAAACTCAATCCGTCCAAATGCCTGTTTGGAGCTAAAAGTGGAAAATTCCTAGGCTACATCTTGACCGAGCGAGGGATAGAGGCTAACCCCGGAAAGGTGAAGGCTTTACTAGACATGCCTCCGCCCAGGAACCTGAGGGAAGTTCAGCGCTTGACTGGAAGAATAACCGCCCTCTCCTTATTCATATCTCGGTCGGCTGATAGAAGTCTGCCATTCTTCAAGATTTTGCACAAGGCCACTAAGTTTCAGTGGGATGCTGAATGCGACCAGGCTTTTGAAGAATTGAAGACTTACTTGGTCAGTCTGCCGGTGTTAGCCAAGCCTAAAGAGTGAGAACCATTGTATATCTATTTGTCTGCTACTGAGAGAGCTGTGAGCGCTGTACTTGTAACCCAAAAAGAGGCCGAGCAGCAGCCGGTCTACTTCTTTAGGCACTTACTTAAGGAAGTCAAGTGTATATATACTACACTCGAGAAATTGGCTTATGTGCTTGTGCTGATGGCTCGGCGACTGTGCCCTTACTTCTTGGCCCATCCTATCCGAGTGCTGACCAATAGTACACTCGGGAAGGTGCTGATTAACCCTGAAATCTCAGGTCGGATGGTTAAGTGGACAACAGAATTGAGTGAATATGATATCCAGTACCAACCCCGGACTGCAATCAAAGCTCAAGCCTTGGCTGATTTCCTTAGTGAGCTCCACACGCAAGAAGAAGAAGAGGCATGGAAAATATATGTGGATGGGTCGGCCACTCGGGCAGGGAGTGGCGTGGGAGTCTCGTTGCTGTCTCCTAAGGGAGATCAACTTCATCTGGTCGTACGCCTAGAGTATCCGGCTACCAATAATCAAGCAGAGTATGAAGCTCTCCTGGCAGGCCTGCAAGCAGCCAAGCATGTAGGGGCCACTCGGGTCATCTTGCACTCGGATTCTCAGTTAGTGACTCGATAGGTGGCGGGGATGTTTGAAGTAAATGACGAGAAGCTACAGGCTTATGTGGATGCATATAGGCAGTTGCAAGCAGAGTTTCAAGAAGTTCAAATTTTACAGATCCCCCGAGGAGACAATGTCAAAGTGGATGAGCTGGCTAGGCTAGCCAGTGCTGTACATCCATGGGTCTTCCCTAGGCCTTCACCTCAGATTATGTTAGTGGCCCAAGTTGAGAGGGAAACGGAAATAGAGATACAGGGGGACTGGAGAGCTCCGTTCGTAGCCTACCTACGAGAAGGAACCCTCCCAGACAGCCCGGAGCAGGCCAGGATATTGAAAATAAGAGCGGCCAGGTTTACTCTGATAGGAGATGCATTGTACAAGCGAGCTTTTTCCCGGCCGCTACTCCGATGCCTTGGGGAAGAAGATGCAAACTATGTTTTAAGGGAGGTGCATTTGGGGTCTTGCGGAAACCACTCAGGAGGTCGGTCTATGGCTCGAAAGGTCTTGCTGGCAGGCTACTTTTGGCCTACCCTCCAGAAGGATGCTGAGAAGTTGACCCTCTCTTGCCTTTCTTGTCAGAAGTATCAGAATTTATCGCACCGACTGGTCGAGATGTTGAGAGCCTCCACTGTGTCCTGTCCCTTCGATCAATGGGGCATGGATATAGTGGGCCCCAGAGCAACTGGTCAGAAGAAATTCTTGCTAGTGGCAGTGGACTACTTCTCTAAGTGGATTGAAGTAGAAGCCTTAACACGGATTACCGAGCAGTCAGTGAAGAAGTTCCTATGGCAAAATATTCTCTGTCGATATGGCATACCTCACAAGCTGGTGTCAGACAATGGTCGACAATTTCAGGGTCGGATGATAAGAGAATGGTGCAAATGCTTCGGGATTCAGCAGGCCTTCACTTCGGTGGCTTATCCTCAAAGTAATGGGCAGGCTGAAGTAGTCAATCGAGAGATCCTGAAGGGACTCAGAGCCAAGTTAGATCACGTTGGTGGGTCTTGGGTGGACGAACTGCCCGGGGTCCTCTGGGCTCTCCGGGCCACCCCCAAAGAAGGATCCGGATGCACTCCTTTCCAATTGGTCTACGGCAGTGAGGCTGTGGTCCCCATGGAGGTCGGCTGCGAGTCTGACAGAAGACGTTTGTACGGAGATGACAATGCAGAAAAGAGACGAGTGGAGCTAGACTTGATTGATGAAGTCAAAGCTAAGGCCGCTGTTCGCATGGCCGCTTACCAACAAAGGATGCGGCGCCGATACAATCAGGGAGTTATACCTCGAAGTTTTCAGGTGGGGGACCAGGTCTGGAAAAGAATCAAACCGGTAGGGGAAGTAGGCAAGCTGGAGCCTCAGTGGAGTGGCCCCTTCCTGGTGGTCAAGGCATTAGGATCAGGAGCTTACTACCTGCAGGACGCTCAAGGAAAGCAGCTGGGACGACCCTGGAGTGCAGTACACCTAAGATTGTATCGCGAGTAGAGTGGAGAGCATTAATCCTTGTAATTGTACTCAGAAAATATGCTAGTAAGAGCCCCGATCATCCAAGAGGTAGTCTCCGCAAGTTATAAGTGGGCATGCTCCCACGCACCCACCGGACTCGGCGCCGATCGGGCGTGGCGTTCCACGTTCGGTCGGGCCCGGTCGGGCGTGGCGATCCACGCTCGGTCAGGGTAAGTCGGACGGTGTCCAGGCTCTTGCTAAGGCAAGTTATAAGTGGGCATGCTCCCACGCACCCACCGGACTCGGCGCCGATCGGGCGTGGCGTTCCACGTTCGGTCGAGCCCGGTCGGGCGTGGCGGTCCACGCTCGGTCAGGGTAAGTCGGACGGTGTCCGGCTCTTGCTAAGGCAAGTTATAAGTGGGCATGCTCCCACGCACCCACCGGACTCGGCGGCGATCGGACGTGGCGTTCCACGTTCGGTCGGGCCCGGTCGGGCGTGGCGGTCCACGCTTGGTCAGGGTAAGTCGGACGGTGTCCAGGCTCTTGCTAAGGCAAGTTATAAGTGGACATGCTCCCATACACCCACCGGACTCGGCGCCGATCGGGCATGGCGTTCCACGTTCGGTCGGGCCCGGTCGGGCGTGGCGGCCCATGCTCGGTCAGGGTAAGTCGGACGGTGTCCAGGCTCTTGCTAAGGCAAGTTATAAGTGGGCATGCTCCCACACACCCACCGGACTCGGCGCCGATCGGGCGTGGCGTTCCACGTTCGGTCGGGCTCGGTCGGGCGCGGCGATCCACGCTTGGTCAGGGTAAGTCGGACGATATCTAGACTCTTACTCAAGGGAAGTATGAATCAATACGTTTGCACAATGTCTACCGCCTAGGCGTGGCTTCCCACGTTCCAATAGGCAAAATGAGTAGGTGATCAACTTGATAAGGCTAAGGCGATCAGGCATAAGCACACAAATCAACTTGGCTGTGCCACGAAGGTTAGCCAAGTGGAAACGAGCAACATCACCGAGTCAGGGTGCTGATCTGACCGAGCAACATCGCCGAGTTAGGGTGTCAACCCGACCGAGCAACATCGCCGAGTCAAGGTGCCGACCCGACCGAGCAACATCACCAATTCCGGATACACAACCGATGAAGCGGTTAAAAGCACAATGGTCTCGAGCATCCGACACTTAGCAAAAATTTTCTAATCGACCTAAAGAATCAAACTTGGGCGAGTGGCATAAGTATCCCGAGCGATCAACACTAGGTAGAAATCCGCCGCGTGGTATAAATGTCGACCTTCGCAGAATAAGTCAAACACTCCGAACGAATAACACTTAGTAAAAATTGCGCGCATCATAAACTAACGAATAAGGTGATAAGGCAAGAAGAGTGGAGGCATAAGGAATCAATATAACTACAATAAGGCCAGGGGCCATCACAAAATTGGGCCCGGGAAGCCGAGTCAGACAAAGTCACATTAACACCAAAAATTTTAAGGCCTTGAGGCCGAACAGTGATAGAACAAGGAAAGGTCTAAACCTAATCTAGGTGAACGGGGGGAAGGCATCGTCAGGGATCGCAGCTCTGACTCGAGTAGGCTTCACGACGTTGGGGGGAAGATCTGGAGGGAGATGACCGGCCTCCGTTAACTGCTGAATAGCGCCCCGCACGCCGAACATGATCATGCCACTAGTACGCGCAGTCACCTGGTCGAGGAAAGCGTCGGACTGGATGTAAGCCAAGCGGGCCGTCTCGATCCTCGCTGACTCGCCCGACTTGTAGTCCTCCAGCTCCTTCTTCAGACGGGCGAGCTCGGAATCCTTTCCTTGAATAGTGGTCGCCCGAGCTACCAATTGTTTCTCTTTATTTGACAGTTGAGCCTCGAGGGCTCGAAAGGCTTCTTGCTGCGACGTCAACTCCTTCTCTTTATTCGCCAGCTCTGCCTCTTTATTCTTCAAAGCGAGCTGGGTTTGAGTATGAGCTGTGGTTGATTCCTTCAGTTGTTGTTGGAGGCCCTTAGCCTCTGCAGCTTTCCTATCCCAGTCGGAACGGGCTCGGGTGTTGCGGGCCTGGAGGATCCTCTTTTCACCCTCTAGATGGCCGACCCGATTGGACAGTCGCTCTGCCTCCACAGCTGCTTGGGCCATAGCTTGTTGTTCCTCCTCCGATCGAGCCTCCAAATCTGACAACTGCAACCTCAACGAGGTTATTTCTGAACGCAGGCGGTCCAGGCCCTCGTCACCAGGGGGGACAGCAAAGTGGGCCAGCTTATCTTCCAGCTCCTTCACTCTCATCTCGGCCGCCCGGCGCTCCCTAATGTTAGTGATCAAGGCCTGACCGACTGATTGACTCCTAGCCCAGTGCTACACAATAGTAAGGATACTATTAGAGCAAACGAAAATGGAGACAAGTCAGGAAAAGAAGAGAATACCTGAGTGACTTCCATAAAAAAGGTATCAGCTAGACTCATAGGGTTAGTATCTACGGTCAGCGCCCGCCCTTGGTCCCAGCTGGCAACCAAGCGGCCATGAAGGTTAAGTGGCTGAGGCTGGACTACCTGGGTCAGGGAGGTCGCCGAGGGGAGCTGGATGTCTATCATGGATCGGGGAGGAGAGTGCATTGCCAGAAGAGCCTCTACGGCATCGGCGTTTGATGCGTCTGTCAGAGGGATTCGAGGAGATGGGGCAGTGCCCGAGGTCGAAGCTCCCAAGCGATGCCCTGCGGAGGGCAAAGTCGGGACACCTGGGCGAGTGGTGGTTGGAGCCGAACCCAGGGTACCCGACCGAAGGGAGGCTGAGCTGGAAGATGGTGCCCGAGTGCCGGCCGGCTCGCGAGCCGTAGGAGCAGGCAGAGTAGCCTGACCTCCCGCAGTCGATCCCTGAGCTGGAGGTATGCCCGAGGAGACAGCAACACGACGACGTTTCCTTGTCAGTCTCTCGGTAGCAGCCGGCTCGATTTCTTCTTCTTCTTCCTCTTCTGCCAGTCCTGCTGACCTTTCATTCACAACCTGGGGAACCGCGTCGGGATCATCGGCAGGGAGGTCGTCCGCTGAGTCATCCCCGGCTTCGCGTCGCTCAGGGGCCGGGATAACGTTTACCGACAACACTGCCCGATCGACCGCCAACTTTGCTGCCAGGGCCTCCAAGGCTTCTTCCTCTAAGGCCATTGCCTCAGTTATCCGGGTTGCGTACATGGTTTCAACTGCACCAGGGAGAGAATTTTAGTTAGCCTTAACAAACTTACAAATCGAGTAAAAACTTACCGAACGTGCCGGGCAGCTCTGCTGGGATCTGACTCAGCTGAAAGAGATACAGCATGCCATCGATCAGCAGCTTGCCCGCATGATAGCGGGTTCCCCCGAGCTTCGAGAAAGCAAACTGGTAGCCTGGGTCCGAGCGAAGATCCTTGGGCATTAAAGGCTGGTTAGGAAGATTTTCTACC
This sequence comes from Boesenbergia rotunda, assembly GCA_024364735.1. Lineage (NCBI taxonomy): Eukaryota > Viridiplantae > Streptophyta > Magnoliopsida > Zingiberales > Zingiberaceae > Boesenbergia > Boesenbergia rotunda. The sequence goes on from JAGFNQ010005804.1 coordinate 45,875, forward strand.
CACTCGGTGGGCCATGACGGAGGGGGGACAGACTTAATGTAGAAGAAATGAGATTTCCAACCTTTGTTGGAAGATGGGACCTTCTCCAAAAAGGCCGACTTGATCCGAGCTTAGAAATAAAAGTTCCCGGGCTCTTGCTTCTTAAGGTAATAAAAGTAGTTGAACGTTCGGGGTACTAAAGGGACCTCATAGATGGTGAAAAGGATCACCGTGCCACACAAGATTCTAATTGAATTAGGGGCCAGTTGAGATAAAGATATTTGGAAATATCGGCAAATCTCGCGAAAGAAAGGATGAAGGGGAAAACGCAACCCGGCTAATAATTGGTCGGAAAAAATAGTGAAGTAACCCAAGGGAGGTCCGTGGGGTCGATCCCGACGGCCCGGGAGAGCCATTAGGTGATCCTCAGGTATTTGGTAGTCGATACGTAGGGTTTCTAAATGACCTAGGGTCAGTGATGAGCGAGTGGTTACATACCACGGCTTGGGGGGAGCGGATGACTCGGCCATCCAAATGAGGCCAGGAAAAACGAAGAACAGACTCGGCGAAGGAAAGGAGTACCTAAGGACGAGGTTCGCCGGAAACACTGGTCGCCGGAACTCGAGGAAGTTGGGCGGCGGAGGTCGGACAAGAACGGAATAAAAAACAGGAGGCAAGGTGAAGAAGGGTGAAAATGAGGAGGTGGGACTATTTATACCGGGACCACAACAATGAGGACCGTTGGATGCAGAAGGAGAAAAAGGCGGGCTCAAATCTGGGCCATCCATCTCCTGCCATTTCCCGAGGTCGCGAAGCTTCGGTCTGACGCCGCGCGAGCCATGCCGATGACGCCTCGATGTCAGAGGCTCCCAGTTGGGAGGCAACACGTGGCCTTGCATTAATGGGTGATTTGACAGAAGATTTGGCATTTAAAGAAGAAGATTAGGAGTGCGAGGCGACGCTTGGGAATGCGAAGAGGAGTTCGGCCGACCGGGCCAGGAGCCTAGTCAGTCGGACTATGCACCTCCTTCGACTAGACTTGAAGGGGAGGCTTGTGATCCGGGCGAGTGGTTTTTGGAGGAGGATCGGAGGCCCGGTCGGGTTCGGTTGAGTGTGACCTGGATCGGGAAAGGTTAAGCAGGGTTGTCCTCGGTCTCATGGGCAGGGCCTGAGGCTCAGCAGGAAGAAGGGAGGTCAAGGCATAAGGCCTCGGTTCGGGCTCAGATGTTCGGAATCAAAATCATCCGAGGTCGGCCACTCGGGGTCGGTCATCCGAGGTCGGTCACTCGGGATCAGTCACTCGGGGTTGGCTACTCGGGGTCAGTCACCCGAGGTCGGTCACCCGAGGTCAGCTATTCGGGGTTGATCACTCGGGGTCGACCATTCGGGGTCAGCCACCCGAGGTCGATCACTCGGCTCGGGTGTCCCTAGTCGAGCGTCCTGAGTTCGCCCCACGTGTGGGGGCTTAGGACCCGAACTTACCCGACCAACCTGAACTACGGGTTAGGGCAAGCCGACCGAGCAATCAAGGGACCACTTCTGCAATAATAATGTAGCAGAGTTCTGACATAATCATCACCTGACACAACCGCCTGATAAAGCCGCCGAATGTTAATGAGAATCAGAAGAGGCAGTTCAGACAGGGTGTCAGGCGGCTGTGGCAGTCTCACAGGGTCAGTAAAGTTGCCATAGGTTCAGTCTGCCAACTGACACTTCCTTAATGAGACATGATAGCTCTGACAAGGCAGAGAGCTTCCCCTTCCCTATATATACCTCCCTTTGGGCTCCAAAGAAGGGCTTGCTGTCATTTTGCAACCTCACTATCATCTTGTAAGCCTCATTTTGGTCCGACTCGAGTGAGTGGAATCTGACCCGCGGCTCACCCCGAGTCCGACCCCCCGAGTTACAGTAGACCGGGTCATCTTGGTCAGACCGAGTCAGTCAGATGAGAACCGACCTTCGCTTGTCGACAGGATCACAAGTATTGTTTGTTAGTAGTGTTATACTCTTCACTTTGTTGCACGAGAACAATATATAATGCATGCACTTGTCTCCCCTTTCACCAAAAGGAGTATAGAAGTAGTAGCTGGTGCCTCCAAGAATTCTGTCCAGCCACTTGTTGCACATTAAGTTTAGTTCCTAGGAGAAAAAGGAATTAGCTAGGGAAAGAAATAATGCAGAAAAATGGAAGAAGTATATTTTCTCTTTCAACCATTTCTTTGGAAAGAAAGGAGAAAAACCTCTACACAGCCATGTTTTTTTTTCACCATTTGATCCATATATATCTATATATATATATATATATATATATATATATATATATATATATATATATATTAAACAAAAGATAGTTATTTGATGTGGTTCATCACATGCAAAGTCAATTAATTGTTTTCTCCAAGCTAAATGCCTTTTCCTACCACCAATTTTGACTTGGTTGGGTTTGACCCACAAGTTGCTAAAGGTAGCCATGCAAAAGCACTTACCAATTCAGCAAAAATGAGATTGTTAGAATATATGCGAAACTACTTAAGATGAGATTTGCTGACCCACTTATCTAGATATGATTTGACTTTTAGATTCTTTGCGAAATGTTTTAAATAAGTACATAGGTATAGTTGGAGGAACTCCAAGGGATAGATTCCAAACTTCAACAAAGCCATTGAGCATTAAGTGAAAAAGTCAAAGGAGATCATTATGGAAGATTAAAAAGCTCGTGTTTCTTCTCCACCACTATGAGTGGAGGGGCCCCTCCATGAACCTTGTGCCATGCAAAGGAACAAATCACTAGTACAGAAATGTACATGCTAAGTTCATCAAAAGGAGCCTTTTAATAGAAGTGGAGGTCTTATTTCTTCACGGCAACAAAAGGTGACGCAAATTTGGATTAAGAAATTCTTCACTTAAAATTTATTTATTTTATTTTATTTTTACTAAATAAATATTTTTGCAAAAAGTGTGACGAATGGATATGTTGATGAGTTTAGGATATGCTTGATGGTTGAAGAAGAATATTATATTTTTGACATTTGAATGGGTTGATATATTCAACTTGAGATGTATCATAGTTAAAGATGGGATAGGTTGATTAATTTTATAATATAAGTTGTTTTATTTATGAATCAGTTAGCACCGTGAAAAATAATATTAAATGTCATAAACTAATTTGTGACTAGATTGACGGTTAATCAGACATCTTGATGTTGAATTATTCAACTTTATATCATAGCTAAATTATGAATAAATTTATGATATTTTCATAAAGCAATTTGGCTTATAAGGAATTATAACTAAAATTGTAGATTAAAAAATGCATTTTTTAATATGAATGCCTAAAATGCGCAACTTGAAGTGCATTTTGATAAAATATATATGTATATATGTTATGTTGGGGGTGGTTTTTGCAAATGCTCATTTATTTAATTAACACCCAATGAAAATAATTGTGTTGGGGGTGATAAGTTAATAAATTGAAATTTATAGGCATAATTTTGAGCAAAAGAGACGAAAGGAATCTTTGATGACGAGGACGGACTTATCCCTTAGCTCCTCCAAAGAATCTATCTCTTTCACTCCCCAAAATTCTAATTTAAAAATGGGATTAGATAAGGTTTTGTTAAATTATTCACCTAAGAAATTGAAGGTTTCAATTAAATCAATAAAATATAAATTTTCATGCAAATCATGTATTTTAAATTTTTAATTATGTTATATTCATTTTACTTGGGTGTTGGATTTGGAATCCGACATATCGCCATATCGGCGAGACGGGCCACCGCGCAGCGGAAGCGGTATCTCGGAGCCGGGTACCGGTTTCGTTTCGCCCCATTGTAACCTGTTACAAACGCAAACGGCTCGTCGCATCCGGTCCGTTTCTTGGTTTCCGGTTCGACCGTTCGCGTCTTCTTGCGTATAAAATGGACGTCCCCTTCTCTCCCCGTTGTCGCCCTCGAAGAGATCGGCAGCAAGTGAATAGTTGGAGGAAGAAGAGTGGGGGTGGTGACGGGAGATGGGATCGGCGGCGACGGAGATCGGACTGGACCTCAAGCTCTTTGCTACGAGGACTGCCGGTGGCTTTCTCAAGGAAGCCGCGGCGGCCGTCGACGGCGGGGTGGCCAAGTTGGAGGAGTCCGTGCGGAGCTTGGTGGATGAGAGGAAAAAGATCGAGGTTTTCAAGCGCGAGCTCCCCATTTGCATGTTCCTCCTCACCGAAGGTGCCAAGTTTTGTTTTCCCCTTTTTGAGTTTTAATACCTAGGCAAAAATTTCAGTTGAAAATTTGAATTTTTCGATGGTTTCTGTTGCCGATTTGTTCTGCGAAGCAGTGATTGAGATGTTGAAGAAGGAGCTTGAACGCTGCCTGGGAGAGCGATTCACGCACGGCTTCAAAGAATTCATACCCATTAGGAATGACTGCGGAGAGGAGGGTGCGGATGGGATGAAGCTTGAAGTAGACTGCAAGGAGAAGACGCACTGGATGAGCTCTGCCCAGCTATGGAGTTCTAATTCTACCGCCGATGACAAGGTCGATGATGATGGCAAAAGTGTCACGGATGAGGTACACAAGCGTAAATCTGAGCGGTATTTTCGCCGATTTGATGATTTTTTTTAAGCGAACAATAATTCGATGTTGGTAGCAGAGAAATGGAAGATCAGATCTCTCCGAGGAGAAGGAGGAGAACGTTTGCTCGGAGTTCAAGAGGCACTATTTTGGGGCCGGATTCTTGCCGTTTAAGAGCTCAAAGGAGGCGTCGAAGTGGACAACGCCGCCGCCTGATTTATCTCTTCTGCCATCCGCCGCCGTCAAGAGCTCTGCTTTCTCTGTCTCTTCCACGGCCGACGACCACTCAGACAGTGGCTCCGGCGGCACCAAGCGAGCCGGGAGAGCCCCACCGCTGACGAGCTGTGCGCACCTTAGCTTGCAACTGCAGCATCCGCCGAGGAAGACGAGGCGGTGCTGGTCGCCGGAGCTTCACCGCCGCTTCGTCCTCGCTCTCCAGAAACTCGGTGGTTCTCGAGGTTAGATTTTTAGATCGTTAATGAACAAAACTTCCATTTTTCTCCCCTCCATTTGAGCGATTAAACAATTCCACTTCTGATTACGAGCTGTTCATGATGCAGCAGCGACTCCAAAGCAGATCAGAGACCTGATGAAAGTCGATGGACTCACCAACGACGAAGTGAAAAGCCACCTCCAGGTAGCTTCCGTCTTCTACAGGCTTTCCTCAAAACCTCCATTTTTGACGGACAGTTCCTTCAAATTGCCACCTAACTCTTTTTATTAATGTCAAACCAACCTCCATTTTAGACTAGATTTGGGAATATTTTGACAATTTCCTTTTTTTTCCTCAAAATTTTATCTGCTAATTCTGCATTTTTGTTCTTTCTCCAGAAATATAGATTACATACAAGAAAGGTGCCTTACGGTTCATCAGCTGGCACTAATAAGCCAGTTGTGTTCTTGAGAGACCTCTGGATGCATTCTGAGAACTGCAGCAACACCGCAGCACAGCATAGCACTGCTCGTGTTTCTGTTTCTCAATCTGGCTCTCCTCAAAGCCCCCTTCAGCTGGCCATCTCCGCCGCGGCAGCGGCAGCGCGGCCAGAGGAGATAGCTGCCTGGAAGACTATGGGAAGTTCGAGAGAAGCTTCAAATGGATGTCCTGAGTGAGGTTTACAGCTGAAACTTAGAAATCTGATAGGCGTCACAGTTTCAAGAGAGGATTGCTATAAGTGTATTGTTGTGCTTTGTATAGAGTTTGAGAGTTTTGTCGATAAAATGTAGGCAAGAGAAGAGGCCTTCGGATATTTGGAACAAAATTATGAGGAAAAAGGAGACCGATTTTGCCCCCATTTTTTTTGTTTATTTTGCATCAAGAGAAAAAAAAATCATGTGTTTTCCATTTTACTAGGAAGAAATCAAATTGAATATGTATAACTTAAATTGTTTTGAAGAGTATTTATTGATATTTATCGATCTTATTTTGAATGGAGAATAATCTTATTTATTTCTAATGTAAATTATTGCTCTTATTGATATTTAACAATTAAGTTGGTGTTCTTGCGGTAGAACATTAAATCACCCACTTGATCTATAAAGCACCTAAACTTGTCAAGGTTTAATTAATTTGCAAAATCACTATCGACAAAGCTAATTCGATGCTACCATCCTCATCACATACAAATTATTTATGAATCGGTCTCATTTTCATCAGCAATCGGGCCGGATGATTAACTCGGATAAATTATAGTCGGTCAATATTAGCTAGCCCAGATAGATTCGATTTTCCGACTCCACCATTGCTCATCCTCTTGCATCTCTTCCTATCCTACCTTGCCCATCTTTGCTATCCCCCATGCTAGCTACTTGTCAACACTCATAACTTCTCTTATCTCAAGTCTCTTGAGTATAACCATGAGTGCTCTCTACTTATGAATACCAACAAGAACTAACATAAGCACCCAAATTATGAACACACAATACTTAGTGATGTCAGTGACTAAGAGAATAGAGGGGTTGTCATCCTTATTATGAAAGAAGCATTCGTGGAGGCCCTAAGAAAACCCATCCAACTCGGATAAATGCTTTACGCATAAATTTGCTTACGGTTCACCTCGGCTAGCACAACAAACTCTTTCCCCTTCGCCTTCACCTTCACCTTCACCTTCACCCCCCTTGTCATCAAAAGAACTTATTCAGTAAAATCATCACAAGAATTAGAGCTCACTAGGCAACAATATTATTTTTTTTTAACAAAAATCCAACTTAATAGTTAATACAATTACCCTTATGATTTCTCCTCCCAAATTAAATTAATTACATTTTTTAATTTAATTTTTGGATAGAAAGAGTATTTTTGACGAGATAAGAAATTTACAAAATCTATGAGACATGTTCCAAGATTTGTGATTGTCCCAATTAATAAAGGATTGCAACATGCATCAACCAAATCTAATAGATGTTACATTATGGACCAATCTTGGATGAATAATCTCATGAAACAAATTAAGTATTAATTTTGTTATATTTGCCAACTAGGTTATAAAATTCGGTAAAATAAATATATAATTTAATACAAGTGCATACATTTAAATGATCGAACTTTTATTTAATTTTCACGAGGTGATATAATGTTTTTGATTGAGTTCTTTTTGTTTATTATAACTCCTAGAAACCTTGTATTTCTAAAATAATTTCATTTGATTTCCTTCTGTATATATTTATTTTATCACGTTCAAATTAACGAGAATTTATATATATATATATATATATATATATATATATATATATATATATATATATATTGTATTTGAATATTTCAATGAAATAATAATACATTAAATATTATATAAATATTTTATCACCTATTACAATTATACAAAAATTAACATCTACACTTAAAATAATTTTGATCCAATACATTTCTACCAACCAATATGAAGTCGACATCGTATACCACTAACTAATAAATGAAAAAAAAGAGAAAAACTTATCTATTTTTAATAAAAAATATTAAAATGTTTTCTAAAAATTAATAAAAGTTCAAGCTCATCTTCTTCTTTCTCCATATAGCTGTTGGAGATCTGAAACCCTACCTCTCCAAATTTGGCGAACAAATAAGGTGACAACAAACCCTAATCTTCTCCTTGTTCTTCCTCTTCTCCTCTTCTTTTATATTTCAAACTTCTTCACACATTTTAATATATTATGATACACAAATTTATATATATATGCGATTGAAAAGATCTAAAAATTGAGTTGGGATCTAAGCCAAATTAAGAATTTGTTTTGGATCCATTGAGATCTAGACATCTGCTATATACACACTAGCAATCATACCAATTTTTGCAGTGATCTAATGAAAACCTAACCCTAGATATAACTCCATATATATCAATCTTTTTTATATATAAAGAACATGATGAAGTTAGAAAACCCTAACCCTATCTCTAGCAGTTTTTGTTTTCAAGTTCTTCTCTTTGATCAAAATTTTCATTTGTGTGTGTGTGTTTAGGCGATTGATTGATCAATCGGTTGATCGGGACATCGGCGGCGATGTCTAGCTCGTCGTCGCCGTGCGCGGCGTGCAAGCTGCTGCGCCGGAAGTGCACGTCGGAGTGCATCTTCGCGCCGTACTTCCCGGCGGAGCACCCGGAGAAGTTCGCCAGCGTGCACCGGGTGTTCGGCGCCAGCAACGTCGGGAAGCTGCTGAAGGACGTCGCCCCCGGCCGGCGGGAGGACACCGTGACGTCGCTCGCCTACGAGGCCGAGGCGCGCATCCGCGACCCGGTGCACGGCTGCGTCGGGCACATCTGCCTCCTCCAGCGCCGCCTCGCCGAGATCCAGCGCAGCCTCGCCGAGGCCAGGAAGGAGCTCGCCACCTACCTCGGCCCCGCGGCCGGCCTACGCGCCCTCCCCGTTCCTTCCCCACCACCATCTCACCCTCCAACACCACCCCCTCCACGCCGCCGCCGCCGTCGCGCCGTTCGCGGATATGACGTACCCCAACGCGAGCGCCAACAGCAGCCTCGCTCAGCTGCATCGTCATCAAGCATACGACGACAGGGTGATGGCCGGAGGGCGGCAGCTGGTTGCTTTCCCGGCGCCGGAGCAGATTGAATGCCAGTTTGGAATGGAGCAATTAAGAGTTAGGGAAGGTATTAATTAGCTGATTAGTGCAATAATTAGCAATTGGACAGATTAATTAATTATATTAATTTAGATTAACGTGGTTGGTTTAATTTGGTTTCATCTGCAATTAAACTTGATTAATGTGTTTCTCTGATCGAGGCAAAGATTTTCAAGCCACGAACAAAAAGTGTTTAGTTAAGTTTATAGTTGTTAATTAGGAGAGTGACAGTAATTATTTGTGAATTGTTTTTCTTAAGTAAACGATTTTGATGCTTAGAAGCTAGTCTATAGTTCTATCACGTTGTGTTTACTTGGACAGATCGAGTACTTCACATAAAAACATAATAATATAAAGAATTCATCCTTTTGTTTAAATTTGAAGTATCGGAAGAAAATTTTCAATTCACTCAAAAAAATTAAAGGTCCATCCAGGTAGAAGTTAAAAACCAATGAAATTGAGTCGAACTCATGAAAATCATCAAATGCGCGCCAATAAATTGCATCAATATTCACTTAAATTTATGCACATTTAGAAGTCAATCTTTAGAATATTCGTTTCTATTTAAATTTAAGCTCAATATTCATTCTTGTTGAAAATTGAACTTAAACAATCTATTTTACTATTTTAGGATGTCACGGTACCTGTGGAGTGGACCCTCCTTTATTAAAAAAATTATAACAAAAAATAGTTATACTCATTCTAAATGCCTCTCGCAGTTCGTCTTTAAGTTATAGGAAGGGAATTAAATCACGAGTTCAATTTATAATAAACTAGCCCATTGTCTCAGTAAAGTTATCCCTGTTTAGCTGACTAAATACCCAATGGGAATATAATTCAATATATACAAGAAAAAAATGGAGTCAATTCAGTTCATCAATTCTTCTATTTATTTGATTTTTTTTTCAGTTACTCGAGAAGGAGAATTTATTCAGCAACTACTTGTAGATTGAAAGATGATAAATTATCGACCCAAAATTTAGGAATTTCTGTTGTTAATTTTACCTTTATTGTTAACTAATTGGAATCGGGTAAGTTAAACCCTGAAATTTTGTAACGGTATTTTTTTTTATTGATTGATCTACTATAAATAGCCGTCTTTAAACCCTGTTCTTGGTTCCAGAGGCAATCGCCAGACAGGTTCTTGATCTTTCCCCCTTCGTCATCCTCTGTTGAGATGGGCAGAAGTAAGTAGACCCTTATTCTTCTTGAAGATTTCAGATCGCATTTCCCTTTTCTTTTCAAGCGAATTTCGATTCCATCGGTTGTGATCGTGTTGTTTGTTTCACTGTTGGCAGGGAATTTGAATCCGCGGAGCAAAGCGTTCGGGCGGCAGGAGGCGTTCTTTAGGGGAAGCAAATCTCAAGAAAGGCTCGGTGAGTGATTTGTCAAACCCTTGTTTGGTTTGGGGTTTCGGGAACAGCTCGATTGTGCTTCTTACTCGGGGCTGAATTCGATCCAACAGAGGCGATTGGTGAAGAGCATAGGCTGTTGGTGAGGGGCAATCCGTGTGATCTTGATTCGCCGGTTGAAGTGGATGATGATTTTGATCGCCCTGCTGTTGCTGCAGCTGATGCTTCTGCTCCCTCCACCACCCTCTCACATTATAGCAAGTACATGGAGGATTTAAGCCTCAAGAGGTAAGATTTCTTCGACAACGAATGCATAGTCAAGTTTATCAATGGAGTAACCTGTCTATTGAATTTGTTTATGAAACTCAGCGCAACCACTTCTTGGAACTTTCTTTGTTCTTGAACCATTGGATGATCTGTGATGTATTGATAGAGAGAAAGCATAATTCCTTAAGGTTACAGAATCCTTGAAAATTCATTTTACAACCATTTCTGAAATTGTTTCCTAGGGGCTCAAATAGAACGAAAGCTTTGGAGAAGCTTGTTGAGGCATATGAGGACAATGTACTCATTGAATTTACAGAAAACAAGTAAGATGCACCTAGTTTCTTACATGTTCTGATTTTGAGAACTCTGCTAGTGAAGTGTATATTCCATTTCTTTCTTCCACATTATTACCCTGATCTGTCTTTCTTTTGCTATTAGGTACATCACATTGTCATATTGGTCCTTAAAATTAATTAAAAAGGGGACAACATTTGAATCTCATTTAGCTTGTCGTCTCCTAGGTTTGTACTTATCCATATCCATATCTTCCTCTTTCTTGTTTATGGATAAAAGTAAATGATGTTTACATATACAGGACTGCTGGCAGTCAATATTGACTGCAAGGATTCTTCACATGAAATGATGAAAGAAACAATTCCACTACTCTGTGAAGCCTTTAAGTCTGGAAGCAAAACAGTCAAGATACTAGTATGGAAGTGCTAGTTTTTGATGTTTATATGCCAACTTATGCTTGATACCTATTTTTTATTCTTGTAGGTATTACAATGCAGTGCAATGATCAGCTCTTTTGGTGCAATGGATCCAAATGAACTGCAAGATTCCATGAATTTTACATGGGAGATTTTCTATCCAAAATCTACCGTATGTAGCAACCATATTGTCTGAATAAATAATTGGATATAAATTTATCGGTTTGTTTTATTTAGTTCATCAATTTATAACATTCACATTAATAAAATGCAGGATCAACTTAGTGAAACTCGTCCTGCTGTGTTATCTGCAGCACTGTCAGCTTGGGCATTTCTTCTTACGTTTGTCGATGAATGGAGAATTCATCCTACAAACTGGAAAGGGTAAACATTATAACAATCGATATTTCTTTTGCCAATTTATATGTTTACGTATAGTTATTCTTTACTTTTAACACTTCAATGACACAGATTAATTTCCTTCCTCTGCACCCTAATTGAAAAGGAGGATCAATCTCTCTGCGTGACTATTGCAGAAGTTTTAGCCCTTCTTTTTCATATCAACAGACTCCATAAATTCACTGAAGAAAATTCTTGTACATCAGTTGACTCACTAAAAATTCAACTATCTGAGAAATTCAAGAAGCTTTCTAAGGAGTCTAACAATGGAAGCAACGCAAGTATCAAAAATATAACTAGTGAAGAAGAGTTTCTTGAAGATCTTTTCTTGTACATTGAGGTAATTTATTTGTCTGTGTTTGCTGAACATTACTTTTTTTCTATATGCATCTAAATGATACTGAGCATGACATTTCTCTCTAGAACGGCACTTCAGAAGAAGTTTTTGCAAAGATTTCAAAGACTTACCAAATTTCCAGGCTGTCAAATTGGAAGCAAATTTTACAGGTTTGATTTCTGCCTTTGCTTTAAATTTTCTAAATTGGCATCTTTCACACATACTATGCTCTTTTCTAAGACCTACATCAATTTTATAGCTAAGATATGTGGAAAAACTTCTTGGAAGTAAATTTTCAAAACACATGAAGGTGAGTACTTGATGTGTATTATGAACAAATTTTCTATTATATTTTTTGGAACTAATCTCTTATTCACCTAGAAAGAAACCTTCTGCCTTTCTTGTATTCATTAGGGAAACAATCGGCTACTCAATGCAATGAAAATCGAGCAGCTGGTTAAAGAAAGGCCATTGCTAAGACCAACAGTGAGTTCTTTGCCAAACTTGAATTTTGTGGCTAAAATTTTTCAATTTGCTTATGATATGTTAGTTACTTTCAAGAATGTCATGGAATAAATTTTATTCTACATGTAGGTTCTTGGAGAATTTGATCTTAATCTGAAGGCTAGAACTCAGTTGAGAAAAATGTCTGCTCAGGTAATTTGTATTTATTAGAATTAAGTTGTATGTGAAGAGCAATATATATGCAACTTTGAATAAAATACTTTTCATTAGAGACAGTATAGCGGCTAGACTAGACAAGCTGGTTCAACTAGAAAAGTCAGACTCAAATGTCGAATTGTTCCAGTTATCCATTTGCGGTTGAATCAGACAATTTTTACCAATATAGGAGAACTCATGGTGGTTGTATTGTCTACCAAAAATTCTAAAAACACTCATTTATCTACTCTAAGATTAGATGAGTAAGGATGTCTTCTTATAATTTTTACATAACAATAACTAATAACATGAAAAAAATTAAATCTATTCTAACATTAGATAACGATTGGGATGCCTAATTAGGGAGGGTCGGTTCATCCAGTTTGTTTGTTTGGTCACCTTCATGAATTAATCCATTAGTTCAATTTCTACTTTTCCTAGTTTGGTTTCGGTTTGATTTTTATAACCATGGAAGCAAGCTTCTTAATATAAGTTTTATGATGTAGAATTCTTGTTAATTTATTATGAAGATTATACATTTATGATAACCAACTTATTGCTTGCTACTTGATTTTGTGCAGAGGAAGCAATCCATGTTGTTTCAAGATGACTATGATGTTGAGGATTAAACATGCAAAGTCGAATCGATTAATCCATTTATCCCATAAAAATTTTTTATTGGTCACTAAAGTAAATTTGAGAAGCGCAGATGGTTTTGAAAAGTCTAACATCACGAGTGATTTAACACTGTAACGTGTAAAGTGCCCTGCATAAATTTTGAACCCTCACTTATTTTTTATCATCGCCTCATGCCCTGGGGCCGCAGACTCTTTCTTTTTTACTAGAAAAAAATGTCATATTCAATTATTTTTTCCCCTAAATCAATGTAATCAATAAATGATAATTATTCTAATTCTTATAAATGTTAATTATTCCAATTCTGTTATCATTATTTATACTTCTAAAAGTTGTGTATTAGCTTTGTTAATATATATATATATATATATATATAATATATATATATATATATATATATATATAAAAGGTAAATTTGTTTTTTTTGAACGTGGTTTAATCATTTTATTTATGGGGCATATACTTTTCATATTCCAAACTTATACTAAATTTACGATTTTAATACTAAACTTTTAAAAAGGCCTTTATAGTTTTAAAGTTGGGTATTTATTTTTTTTAATCCCAAATTTTAATATCATGCAATGAGAGACGTCTCAAGTCTCTTTTTTTTTAAAAAAAATTATGATTAAACCTATAATCCAATTGAAAAGGTAAACTCTTGGGGTTTTGATTTTTTTATTTTTTATTTTAACTTGAACACTATAACCCAATTGAAAAAGAAACCCTAGGAGTTTTGGATTTTTAATCTTTTTTCAATTTGAACACTATAACTCAATTGGGAATGTGAACCTTAAGGATTTTGATTTTTAATTTTTTTTAGCTTAACACTATAACCCAATTGGAAAGGTGAACCCTAGACTAAAATAAAAATAAAGTGTTAACTTTGGGACTAAAAAAGTTTTTTTATAAATTTGTATCAGATCGTCAATTTAGTATAAGTTTGATATCAAAATATATTTTCTCTGTGACAGATAGATCCAATAAATTTTACCTATTTAAAATTATGATGAAGATATTTGTCATTGTAAAATATTTATATTTGCGTATTTATATACATACACCCACCCAAAATGCCAACTAAAATCTTAATGATGTATACATAAAACTTTTAATTTGAAAGCATTGTACCTTTAAAAATAATTTTGAAGTGATATTCAATTATGATTAAATTGTTTACTCTTACACAACAATGGACCAATTTATATAATCTAAATAAGAAAGGAGGGTTTTAACATTTATGAAATAGTTAGGTAAATTTCTGAAAAATTGCCTACACATAATTAAGAAAAGGGGGCCAAATTCTGTAACTTTTTTACCCCAATTTCAGCGATCGAGTGCGAAATCCATAAGATCTCCGTTTTCAAGGTTGGATTTTTCTACTCCCATTCGCTTAATCCTCTCAGTCGCACTTCGATTTTCTGCTGTTTTCTCTTTTTTGATTGCTTTGGTCCGCCGTTCTTGTTTCCGGTAGGGTTCTTGTGCAATCCGAGCTCCATCTTCGAAATCTTGAGTTATTTGGATTAATCTAGGGGTTTGAAGACGCTTACTCAATTTGGAATCGATCGCTCTTATCCTTGATCGTCGCTGCTCTTTATTAATCTCAATTTTGATCCTAGCGCGTTTTGCTATTGCGTTTTGGCCCCATTTCATAATCTACTACTACATTCTGTGCAGCTTTGATCTTCCCCCCATCAGGATTTGAGTTGTGCTTGCGTTTTTGCTCAACGTTTAAGAGGTCAAAATGGCAACCCGCAAGCAGTTCTCCCGAATCGATACCGCTGAGCTGAAATCTCAGCTGTTTAGGAAGCTCGGCCGCCAACGAGCTGAGAAGTACTTTTATAACCTCAAGAGATTACTCAACTTGAGACTCAGCAAGTTGGAGTTTGAGAAATTGTGTTATAGTATTATTGGGAAGGAAAACATTGCCCTCCATAATTTGTTCATCAGATCGATCCTTAGCAATGTTTGTCTTGCACTTGCTCCGCCTAGCAGAGAGACACTCACAGGAAATTCACGCACATCGAAAATTTCCAGCATTGGTGAAACCGTTCCTCCATCACCTCGAAGGGGAAGATCATCCATAAGCAGTAGGGATCGAAGATTAGCAGAGCGATCTAGCTTACTTGGGCCTTATGGAAAAATTCCTCCAGGGCATGTTCAAGAAGTCACTAATTCTTGTGATTTTCAGAGGTCGAGAGAGCAGCAAAGTGCCCTAGAGTTGATATCTATTGGCAGCAAAGCACTAACATCTGTGGAGGATGGGGAAGAGGTTGATCAATATCGATGTAGCCCGAGTGTCCAGAGTAGAAGTCCTCTGAGGCCTCCGCTAGGCATTCTAGCAACTGCTGGTGATCGTTCTTGTAAATCTTTTTCTGGTGGCTTCTCATCGAGCTTTCGAGGTGTGCAGTCAAATATACTCGATAGCTGTCGTCATACTTCTGAACTACCAGATTCGAAGGCCTTGAGGGTTTGGTTGGAGAGGAAGTTGGAGGTTGGAGGCCTTGGGTTGTCAGTTGATTGTGCCAATGCGTTAAATCATGGGATGGATGCATTCCTGAGAAGGTTGATCAGACCTTGCATGAACCTTGCTAGGGCTAGGCGTAGTTCGAATAGGATATATCGTGCACATGGAAGTATTTTGCCTAACATGAAAGGTTTTTGGCAATTGGATCAAGCACAAACATCAAACGGGCGCTATTTTGCTTCGTCACATGATTTCCGATTAGCAATGGAAATGAATCCTGATTTACTTGGAGGTGATCGACCCCTACAGCTTGAGAAAATCTGCTTTCATTTTTCAGAAGATTGAAATCTGACCTGTGTATGGTCTTAGTTACGTTCTCATGGTGATTCCTGGAGAACACAATTTGAGGATCTGATTCCTCTTTAAACATTGTGAAGCAATAATATGCATCTATTATATTTCCAAGAATGAAAAATAGAAATTCAAGGCATCTGAATTTATACACCAAGCTTCATGGAATATGGCATGAAGGATAATGGCATACGCCTTCACCTTCACAGGTTTGATCATTCTAAATCTGCCGATTTCTTGTGATGGATCTTACATCCTTGTTGAACTAGGCTGTAAAAATTTCAATTTCGAAAGGAATTTTAAGTTCATAGTCATTTCTGAGAATGGGCTATGCTTGTAAATGATATATTAGTTTCCACCTGTTGTTTCATTTTTGAAACTATACCGAGGCATTCTGTTCTAAATTAATGAAGTCAGAGTATTCGCTGCAGTCCTTTTCTTCTAGAAACACGGTTCCACTGTTTTACCTTTACACTTTAATGATATTCTGATAACTCATTGCCGTGGCCAATATTTATTCACTGACCAATTAATTCATTTCAATTACATAGTTCAAGATATGAAACTGTTAAAAGATGCCTACAAAATAGTTCGGTGAGTTAATCTTGAAAATAGAGGAGATAATAAGGATATATGTAGCAAGCATCGGGATTCCGTCGGTCAATTCCGACTGAACAGAAATTCCGTTCCCGACGGAATCCCGATTCCGTCGGGATTCCCCATTTAGAGCCCACGTGAATTAATTCCCAACGGGAGTCTCTGACGGAATCCGGATTCCGTCGGGATATTCCGACGGAATAGGGTTTCCGTCGGAGACTCCCGACGGAATAGGGTTTCCGTCGGGAATCCCGATACTTAGGGCACCGAACATACTTTCTCCTCCCACGTGATTTTCTCTCCGGATCTAGCTATTTCTCTCCCGGCTGCGGCGCGCGACCAGTATATTGCCGACGGAAACACTGTTTCCGTCGGAAATCACCGACGAAAAATGAGTTTCCGTCGGAAAACACCGACGGAAACACTGTTTCCGTCGGCAATATACTGGTTCTTACGTTGGGTAATTTACCGACGGAAATTCCGTTTCCGTTGGTAATTACCGACGGATTAATTCCGTCGGCAAATATATTTACCGACGGACCAAAAATTGTCAGAATGTTTTTGCAAATTTCCTGGTATTAAATTAAAATGTAAATTGAAGATCATAGTAAGTATTTTATGAGTATCTTTACTAATAACATGACACAACAGATGTTTAACGAAGGCTAGATCTAAATAACATTGTGGATTTGAAAGAAAGTGTTTTCCAAGTGATCAAGTAGATCAAATTCCTTCAGGCAGCCTTTTAGGTAAGCAGTAGCAGAATTCAGGCTAAGCACATATTGACTAGTTGAATATGGAGTATATCTGCAATGGACATTTAAAATAAATTAAGGTAATGTGAATATAAATAATCCAATGTTGACAGATTATATTCATTTTCATTCAATTGTATTGTCTTGTACTGTCAAAGTTTAGTTGTTATCTCAATTCTAATATGCACTAAAATATGTATAGTTGCCTTGCTGCATAGGTATAATAGTATGATTATGTGATTGGTGCGAATATGCACTAAAATAGGATATTCTATGGTTCATAAAGTAGTCACCTGAAATAAGGAATTTGAAGAACTCAAATCAAGTAGAAAGGTTAATGATATTATTGCACATTGATGTTTGACATTTTCTAAATAGATAGCTACTATATGTATCTTTATTATTTGGGTCCTAGAAGATTAATCTTATTTAGCATTTGGTTATTCTGAGGTAGTTGCAAAATACAATTTATGGATGGTCTTTGATATATCTTCATAGAATTGCCTAAGCAGTTGAATTCTATAGTTTGATGTTCAATGAACTCTACATGGAATAGAAACATGCAAAGATTATAACTTTCATATAAATATTTAGTCCCCTTTTGTGATCGGGTAATTCCTCTCATCACTGCTTTGGATGTTTATGTTTTTCATTGGACACATTTTCTATTACTACAAGTTGTACAATTTATTTTGTTGGACCTGTTTCATGAACTACAAGTTAGTTCACGCTCTACTTAAAAAGAACTGGTGTGTGTATTTTGTGTACTTTGTTATCAAGTTTCAAGCACGTGCAAATCTCGTGCACTTCAACAAAGTGATCTAAATGTAAATCTTGACTTTTTTTTTTTTTTTTTTTGGATTATCCTGTAATATTGATTCTCCAATCTTTGACATGTTTAAGATATGATTCTGTAAATGAAAGGAAACATTTTTGTGAAGTGATTTAATGTTAAGGTCTTCTATATGTTACTACATGTTTTTATTTTGCCAATGGAAGATGAACAAAACTAGATGGAAGGGATCTTTCACCCATATTCATATGAAGACTCTTGGTTTAACCATTGGATCTGACTTTGTTTAATTTTGCTAGTGACCATTCAAGATTTAAAGAAGCAAATTTGATGGTTCTTAGCATGGATTTTGCATAGAGAGACTAGACTGAAGGCTAGTTAAAAAAAAAAAAGGATTTTGCATGTGGAACTTCACATGGATAAAAAAAAAAATATGAAAAGAAGAAAAGATACAAATTTACTTGTGGAACTTCATCATTTATGTATATTGGGTCGACTTCATGGTGCTCTACCATATACATCTTCTTAGGAACCTGGAAAGCTTTGCTTATTCATATTATCCTTCTGACAACTTTGGTTAATTATTTTCATGTCATATGAATCTATGTGATTGCCCTAATTATCCTTGCATTAGCTTTTGTTGTGATGAAACATTTCTTTTCACACCGTCTCTAATTCTCTACTAACCATTCTTCCTCCTACGGAATGTTGTAACCCAGCCAACCCAACAGAAAGTTGTTCCGGAAACTAGTTTTACATGGCTGTGAAAGCCCTCCTCGTGAGCATCTGTTAAAAATAATCAGGACACACGGATGCTCCTCAAGATTTTGTATATCCTACTTATTAAACCTGAAACCTTGGACTCCTTAATCTCTAGGTTTGAAAAATTAGAAATTATAAGAGAAAATCTCACAAAATATTGGGAAAGAGACCAGATTTAAAATATATTAATTGGGAAATAGATGAATGTACAATGCACATCAACAGTTATTAAGTCTTGATATTAGACAAAGGTATGCCTCTAGACCTAGGAGTCCTTTTTTATTGTTAATAAAGGAGCTGAACAAAAAAGAGGACGATCTAAAATAATATTTAATTATAAATGCCTAAATGATAATTGTCATGAAGATGATTATAAAATAGCAGACAAAAACTATCTACTTAACAAAATTTAGAATTCAAAATGGTACTCCAAATTTGATATGAAATCTGATTTTGACAAATCAAAATGCATCTAGATTCTATAGAATGGATTGATATTCTCTGCTTCTAAAAGACATTTCAAATAACCAATCATGCTATTTGGACTTAAGATAGCCTCTCAAATCTTTCATAGAAAAATGGATGATATTTTTGAGGATATTTTCATTTGATTAAGTAGCCTCTTAAATCTTTCATAGAAAAATGAATGATATTTTCATTTACTTATGTTTCCATAGATGATGTATTAGTATTTTTCAAAATCAGGAAGAACACTATGCACATCTTTATATAGTATTTAACTTATTTGTTAAATATGGTTTAATAGTTTCTAGAAAGAAAATAAAACTAGTCACCACTCATATAGGTTTTCTTGGAACAAAGATTGCCCCTGGGGCTATGGTGTAGCGGAAGGGTGATTAGTTGTTATCCTAGGCATCTGCGGTTTGATCCCTAGCTACGGCGTATTTTGCAGGATTTTTTTTTTCAAATAGGGCGCGAACCCTGAAATGCTGGGCTTCTGGACCGTCCGCTGCGAGCACTTCCCGATTTATCCTGGCGGTCAGTGGGAAACTTTCGTAGGATCAGACGATCCTGAGATTGAAAAACCTCATTAATCATTTCTTGAAACAAAGATTGGACAAGGAAAAATTTCTCTCCAAGCTCACATCTCAACCAAAATACTTAACTTTCCTAATAAGATGGAGAATATAAAAGCTCTTTTCTATGACTTTCAAATTATGCAAGGCTATACTTGAAAAATATAGGAAAAATAAATGATCCTCTGGATGATAAAATTTCAACAATCAAAATTATGGTAAAACAACTCCCAGTACTTACTTTACCTTTGATTCTGATTACTTAGTCATATAAATAGGATGGGGTGATTTAGAAAATTGTCTAAATATATCTTAAAATTCTTATGTACATATGTATAATGAAAATATAATAAGCAGGAAATCACTATAAGAATAGATTGTGAAGCATAGTTAAATATAGTTAGCAAACTAAAGAAATTAGAAAAGGATTAGGATCCAAATGCTGAATTAAGTTTGCTGATAGTATCTATTATTAATAGAGGATTATGAATCAATTGGGAATATATAACAGGAACCAATAATTCTCTAGATGATACATTATCCAGACTCTTGTTGAATGGATAGTCAAAAGAAATAAGAACTTATGGATTTAAAACAATGAAGTTTGAAAATCATGAACTTCAGCAATTCACTCGGAAAGAAGACACATTCCAATTTTATCTAAGATCAAAGCTGGATAACATTCAACAATACCTTATAGATAATGCTTGGCACATCCCTACAGCACCTCCCGGAATTGTCAACCATAAAATTTCTATTAGTAATGCACTTTCGAACTATTTTTGGACAACGGTTTAAAAGAGGAAGAAATTCTCTTGCTATGCTGTCTTCTCAGGTACTCAAGCCGGAGTCTATTCAAACTGGGATGACGTTAAAACTGTCATCTGGGGTTGTTAAAAACCTTGTTGTAGAGGGTTTTACTCCTTAGATGAAACCTTTGACTCAAGACTTAAAATAGACTCTTCATCAGCACTTCCCTCAAATCTGATGGAAAAATCCAACCAGACAAAACTTATTTAGCAACAGCATCCTCCAGCAGAAACCTACAATCTTCTCCTCAAAGGACCAATAATCCTTTAAAGGAAGTATTAGACAACTTCTGTGATATACATCTTCCCGGTGTTACACCAGTTTGTAAGTTATCACACCCCAACCAAAGGATTCTAGAGAATTTGAAATTTTACTATTGCTGTTAAACAATAAACCTCACAATGATTAAAATTTTTTCATCAATTTTTTAATTTCATAAATCTCTTTAAAAAATGTTCCATTGGAGATGCCCCGGGTCCCTCCTCAAAGAGATTTTCATCATTTTTATTTACTTTGATTTTACTTGTGGATTATTAATTGATTTATTGACTTTATTAACTTGTAGGATTTTTTTTTCATGTCAATGACATTTAATTGTAACTAATCAATGGAAAAGGACAACTTAAATTATAAAAAAGGAAAGGATGAGATGAAAGACAAGATAATAAATTTGAATGTAGAAAAATAGATGAAAAAGTGTGGTGTATTTTCAGCGTTTCTGAGATTACGTCAGAAATTGATTCCTCCATAGATGATTCAAAATAATAAAATGTAATAAATACTATTTATTTATCATCTACTATCATTTTAGATGTTTCGATCCACAGAAGAACAAGCTTTCAACAAATTACAAATTGAGAAGAAAATGTTTTTTTTTTGTTTTTTGTTTTTTTTTGTCGATTCTAAAACTTCGAGTGTGCGTTTTGAAGAGTAAGAAACTGTTAAGGGCGTTTTTAAAATTTTCCCTATCTATAAATTTCATAGCTAAAATCCAGTCAAGGGCGGGACCCACCTAATTGCCGACCCCGCTTGCTTAATCGCGTCATAAATGGCCACGTCAACAAATTGGCGTACATTAAGCCGGTCATCGTCTTCGTCGCATGATTTTTCAAATTGTTCTGGTTAGTTCTTACTTCTCGGCAAAGGCTTCTCTTCTCTCCTTCCGCAATCCCCTCCGACCTCGCCGAGCCTCGTCGTCGTGCCTTGTGATGAGAGTCGAACGAAAGGGAGAAGGACCGAGATCTGCTACTGAGGATTGAGATGATCGTCTCGGCTCTTCTGACGTCGGTGGGGATCAATCTCGGAATCAGCGTCCTCTTCTTCGCCCTCTACTCCGTGCTCCGGAAGCAACCGTGCAACATCAAAATCTACGCCCCTCGACTCGTTGCCGAGGGCCGTGCCCAAGCGCCCGGACGGTTTACCATTGAAACCTTACTACCTTCCGCCGGTTGGGTTTGTAGGGCATGGCAACCCACCGAGGAAGACCTCTACAATTCGTGCGGCCTCGATGGAGTCGTCTTTGATCGAATATTCGTTTTCAGGTTCCATTTTTTCTTATTAATCTCTCCTGATATTGCCTCAAAATTTTATTTTGGCACAGATCACTTTGACTAACCCTTAAAAAGTACGTTTTTTTTTGTCTTGTTGGTTTCGTTTTGATTATGGATTTCAACTTTATGCAGCTTGAAGGTTTTTTCTCTTGCTGCAATCATAGGAGTATTTGTTCTCCTTCCCGTTAATTATTTGGGTGACCACCTTCGGGATATCGACTTCTCTGATCTTCCCAACAAATCTCTTGACCTGTTCACTATCTCAAATGTAAACGATGGCTCTAAATTGGTAACGTCTATTCACATAAACATTTTTATTGTGTTTTTCTCTTGCTGTATATCTTGCACACAAATTATTAGATTACTTTTTTTTAGGAAAAACTTGTTATGTATTCTGAGTATCTGAAGTCTTAATTAATCTCTTGTGATAAGCGTCATCCAACTAACGTTATCCAGAACAAGAGGGCTTCAGCTTGCTAGTGCCAATAATTATGGAAGTATATGTTCAAATAAGTAAAGTCAGACCATGAGGGAGGTCTATAATAGTTCAGTAGTTCACACGTCCAAACTTGACAAGAATGTTCAAATTTAAACTTTAGATATGAGGGTCTTATAATAGCTTAGCTCCTAGGCAATTTGTTAACTAATTAATTTAATGTTCTCAAACAATCGGTCATTAAATTCTGGAGCTGGTATGACTCGGAAAATTTTATGTCTTTAGATTTGTAAATCAACTTGCCATCTTATTTCAATTCTGATGTGTTAACAGAAGCACTAGTCTATCTATTTCCTGTAAATTCATAGCATCCTTACCTTGTCATAATGTTATGAAGTTCCTTCGTATATTCTAGGGGTATAAAGTTGACAGGATCAGAGAGTCAGGGAATCTACTGAGATCTTCTACCTTGATGGATTGTTTACAATATGATCTGGATACACTATAGTTACTGATGCTAATAACATCTAGTTGATTATTGAATTGCTGGGAACCTAGAACCAAGGTGCTTTGTGCAAAATCTTGATTGACAAACTGAAAAACTTACTAAGTAGTTGATCTCACACAGCTTGAATTAAATTCAACTAATAAATTTCATATATGGAATTTGATGGATCAATATCTCACATGGGTATGGATGTAGGTATCTGACTCCTCATTCTTTGAAAGGTTTTGCACATGAGCAATGTAAATGCTAATGTCTGACTTGATATGTGTGCATTGAGTTTAAGCGTCCAAGATAAAGACATAGGAAAGCACTTTTAGTGTGTCCTACTTACCTAACTCTCTGCCTCTCATTCTCATTGTGATTGAATTTTCACAAGCATCATTGTTTAGAACGACTTGAAATATTGTTCCATGTCGGTTGACCTAAGTGAAACATTTGATTATGCCCACCGACTAGCGAGCAGAACATAGCCAAGACCTACAAAACACCTTGGTGGACAAGCATGAGCCTATTGCGAGCATGTGGTGGGATCCCTAGAGCTATATGAATCTTCCATTGTTCTGTGAATCTTAATAGTTAAAGGGGTAAAGTAACAGGGTATGCTCACATTTGTTGATGTTTTCAAATGCTGTCCAATAAACCCCTTCTGGATGATCAATTTTATAATATAATGTATGTTACAGATGTTTTGTGCACTTACTTTGATTGGAGCATGTTGCTTGTCTCTATAGGGTGTATAATGTGTCAATGTTTTGGCCCTCTCAGCTAATGTGGAAATTAAATTAAATGAGAGTGTCTCTGTCGTATGATTCTATTTTAAACTCAGGTAAAATTTGGATTTTGGTACCATTTAAAGTGACATTTTTACCTGACCAAATCAGTAGTTTTATTCTTGATGCTTGTTGAAATTGGATTGCCATTCAGAACTTAAGAATTCCTTGGCAGATTCTTCATGGTTATTAATTTGTCTGTCTTTTTTTGGGTGTTTCAATATGAAGGATTATCTATCTTATTCTCATTCTTTGGTGAGGTCATGTTTGTTGAAGTTTAGAATTTATTGGCAGGTTATGGTGTCATTTTTCTGCAGCATACATAATAACAGGTGTCATATGTTACCTTCTGTATGCTGTAAGTGTTGCTTGTACTGAATTCTTTGACATGCTATACCTTGTCTATTTGTAGAAGTTTTATTTTCCTTGTGATTCTGCTCTCTCTCTCTCCCTCTCCCTCTCTCTCTCTATATATATATATTCCTTGAAGGATTGCAGGATTGAACTTTGGTTGGGTAGGTTGTATAATATTTATATTTCTACCACTTGGTGAAGAGTAACCCTGATTTAGATACTCATGGGTGGTACTTTGTTGTCTTTTGCAGGAGTATAGATATATATCTGAGAAGAGAATTGCATACTTTAGTTCTTCAAAACCACAACCACATCATTTTACCATTCTTGTTCGTGATGTCCCTTTACATGCTGGGAATTCTATAAATGACACTGTTCGGGCATTTTTTACGGAGTATCATCCATCAGATTACTTGTCTAGTATCGTGGTTTGTCGAACGAGCAAACTTCAAGGTCTCATAGTAAGGAAAAGAAAAATATGCTACAGAATTATCCCATGATGCATGAAGACTGTTCAATGTTTCAGTAGCTTGTAATTTTGAAAAATTGACCATTTTTTTGATATATTATATAGAACTAGTCTACTTCAAATATATAAAATAGTCATTGATCATGTTCACTCAATAGTTAGAGAAGTTACAAAATTTGATATTTTTGTATAATTTGGGGGAAAATATTGTATTACATCATGATTGAGATAAGTATTACATAAGCTACTAGGATAAATAACTATATTTTCATCTAACCCAACATGTTAGATTAACTAGAAAAAAGACTAGGTCATGACCATAGTGAAACACATGTTCCATGATCACTTCAACAATGCGGAATAAACTGATGGGAAACCCAAAAAACAAAGCACTCAAAAGTTTTGGAGGACAGAAGGACAGCATAGATGACCCTTTGCTAGAAGTAGAAAATGAGAGCATGATACTTCTCTGTTCAGGTCCTCATTGGATTTTGGCTGCAAATATACAACACATAAATAAATGAGAAAGAAGAGGGCAGATCAGAAGAGGGGTCTTGACATTGAGGAAGAGGTATGTGTTTTGTGGGAAGATGAGGAAGAGTATGGAGTGCTTGTTGCTCACTGGTTATGATCAAACAGAAGGAATAGAGGAAAACATATAGGGAACACTGGAGCCTGGTGAAAAGGACAAGTTGAATCTACAAAATGGGGAGGAAGACAGGAGGCTAAATTGCCCGTGGAAGTAAAAGGAGAAAGGGTAAAAAACCTCAACTCACAATCAAGTAGGTCGCCAGACATCTTTGATGTTGTAGGTCATGAGGATGCATGAGGCCTAGTCAGAGAGAAGTAGAGAAGACAGTTTTTTTTTTAATGTATGTTCACTTTGGTTGGATATGACAAGATGTGAAGAATGTGCCTTAGAAGGAATGTAGATCTCAATGCTAAAATCCTCAGAAGAGAAGTTTGTGGGGGGAGGGAAGCTAGGAGGGAGGAAGCTTGCAGTTCTGTGGAAAGAATGAAAGTAGACACCAGCATACCTTGCCGGGGAGGACAGGAAGCAATTCCACTACTGAGAGAGGGAAATTCTTGCAACCTCAGCTAGAAAGATTGCTTTGGGGGTAGGGGTGGGCTGGGGAGGGGTCGATGATGTTGTAACTAGGTGAATGGAAGTGAGATTGAGTGAAAAGGAGAGGGGTGCGGCTCGAGGTCTTCACTGGAGTAGAGAGATTTTTGTGATTTAGTGGCTAGAGAATAGAAATGCAATGTGAGGATCGGGAGGTGGTTCTGTGGTTGTCAAAATCAATGGCCTCTTCCTAAGCGGAATATTGTGAAAGAAATCTTAGAAAAGGGTTGACTTGGATACCTTGGATACCATGTGGAATTTAGGGAAAAAAGAATGTTGTATTTCATCATTAATGAGATAATTATTACATAAGTATATATAAAGTCACATTAAAGTTCTAAATCGAGGACTACTAATGTGGGACTAAATATTAATCTAATATCTCTAACAATTTTTAAGTGAGTCTGTTGAACTCACTGTGTGGCATCTTCTTACACACTTGTGATGCATGTACCTTAGCACATAATTAAGCTTTTATTTGTCGGTACATGTTGAGTACCTTGCTTGTTAAGTGAGAATATATAAAAATCAGCATTGCAAATTAGCATCTAGTTAGCTAAGTTATCCATAGTAATCTTGGCTATACATGCACATAAGAAATTTTAGTTGGCTAGGTTATGTGAATGTTTCTAAATGGCAAAGTTGAGTTATTTGTCAGTCTTTAGGTTTAGATTATTGACAAACCTAGCTTAGGCTTTCATCGCCCTGCTGTTGTATGATTTATTTATTTATTTATTTTTTCAGCTTCTCCATATGCATCTTTTGTAAGTGTTAGCTTATGATGTCAGCATATGATATTTTTTGACGGCCTTGACTACTGATTTTCTGCTTCTAAACAGCACTAGAACTTTGAGAAATGCACATTAGTAGAGTTATGATATTCTGATAAATGCCGAAGCTCATTCATTTGGCTTTGTTTTGACAAGAATATCTGAATATACTTGATGACCTAAGACTGCCAACTCACTGTTCTACTGATTGTTTGGAACTTTGGTTGCATCTTAGGTTCTCCTTATGCATCTAGTTTTGATTGTGATCTGCAAACCTTTTGTTCCATTTGCTCTTCTTTAGTTCTACTATTCCCATTTGAGTATGACGTGCAAATTTTTGTGCAGACTGATGCTGAGAATATCTATAGGAAACTCACCCACCTGAAATTAACTGCCGGTTCCTCACGGAATGAAAATCATAGTGGCTTCTTTGGACTGTTTGGAAAACATGTTGATCTTGTGCGTAATTATTCAAAGAAATTGGAAGATATTGAACAGAATGTCAGATTAGTTCAATCAGTTTCACGGGGAGAGGTACATCACTTTCTCCTGAATTTCAGTGATCCCATATGAAGATTAATCACATCTTTTCCAGCAAGGTTGAAGTTTTCGTATAACCAGCTAAAACTGTATGTTGCTACACATTCCATTGCATGATTATCTTTGTATTCTGGCCAATTTGAATAATGCTTTTCCTCCAGTATTCTTAGGATATTTTAGTTTCATTTCATAGAGTTTACACTAATCGAGCAAGTTTTACTGCATACATTAGCCAATAGGATTCTAATAAACACTACGATTTTCTTCACTGATAGAACATCTCATTCTTGCTGGTTGATTAGATGCATGTGTTTCAGATAGCTAAAGTCAGCTTGAAGGACGGAATATTTTTGTTTCAGATAGTTATAACCTATCTTTTTGAAAATCTAGCAGGATTAAGAAAACAACAACTAAGCATTGATATAATAAAATTTGGGATGGAACTCTAAGTTGGAGATGCTCCATGCAAGGTTTTAAATACCATTCTGGTGCCAGTATTGACACTATTGCACTGGTATTATGGGCAGGATGGTGAGCCACTTTTTTGCTTTTACCCAACAAAAAAATTAAGATTATTCTTCAGTTCAGCAATACAGCTGGTGCTGACAACACCACTAAGCATGTTCTGCATAAGTTGCTTCTAACTGAATCAGGATCCTTACTCTATGTGATAATCCATGCAAAATATTTGCTATCATCTAGTTGAAAATATTTCGAGTGACGCTTCTTTTGTATGAATCCTTTTGACAAGGGCTTATTGATTTAGCTGACATGCATGAAATGCTTCACTAAAGCCATTTTTATCATTTTCTTACTTTGAAATATTGTCTTTCTGGTCTTATTCTTATATGAGCTAACATAAATGGAGACTTGATTCACCTATGTCTTCTGCCCAAGTATTTTAATTGTAGCTTCTTTTCTTGCTTCATGCTGTTTCTTAACTTGATCATTATGAAAATAAAAAATTAGGAAGTCCCTGCTGCCTTTGTTTCCTTCAAATCTCGTTATGGTGCAGCTAAGGCTCTTCACATTCAACAATCTGTCAATCCGACTGAATGGGTAACAGAACAAGCTCCTGAGCCTCACGATGTGTATTGGCCCTTTTTCTCTACATCATTCATGCAAAGATGGATTTGGAAGTTGATCATCCTTGCGGCATCTGTTCTATTAATAATTTTGTTCCTTTTAGTTGTTGGCATTGTTCAAAGCTTAACTTACTTGGAGCAATTGGAGGCTTTGTTTCCTTTTTTGGGGAAAATACTGAAAATGTAGGTAGTTCGAGTTACTGATTCTTTTTTCTATACTTGTGTTTGTTTAAACTATTATTGAATTTCTGTGTTTGCATATGTTCTACCCTCCAACGAGGAAACTTAATGCTGTATCTATATCGATTCTATCTTCTATACTCCCCTAATCTCCACCCCCCTAATCACTGACATGCTGACCAAATATGTTTTGATAATTTTGTCCATGTCCACAAGCTATCTCCTGTAACGTCCTGTGCCTCTAAGTTCATGAAAATTTCCTTAAATTATTCTGATATGATATTTATACCCAAGTTACAAACACGTGGATTACTTATGGGATTGGTCCTAATTAACTAGTGTCAAACCTTAATTGTATGTGGATTCAAGTTAGCATGAGATCTTTCTGGTCCTGCCAATGTTTGGCTTGATTTCTTACTACCACAAGCTTCTTTGATAATATTGAAACCAAGATGACTTACGATGTTGCACCTGAAAAGGAACCTATCCACATTATTTGAAGGTTTGTCTTAACAAGTCTCCAAAGCCACTAAATACAATTTTCTTTTGACTGAAGCCTGTACAACTGAAAGATACCTTATCCCATTAAAATATATTGTAGGGACAAGGAATCACTCGACTACTGTATTGGTGTTATTCAATCTTGAACTTCTTGTTTTAATCTGGCTTCTTTTAATCTTGTGAAACACTCTGATAGCTTATCTGTGGGACTTAGAAATAATAAAGCTACTGCTAATTGTGCATTTGTTGTGGTGACACAAACTATGTAAAACTTAGATTGTCAGACATGATGTAAATTTGAGGAATTTGGGTTCTTGCAACTGTTTGTTTATAAATGTTTTGGCTCATATGATAGATTTTCTTTGTTAAGGTAAAATATCTTTCTTGGATAAGATTTTGTTTTTACAAATTTCCTCGTTAAACTTGCAATCAATTTCTGGTTTCCATGTTGACTTTGATCACCATTGTCCAACTGAGCTGGGGTTGTAGGGCTAGTTTTTTATCCTGTGGTATATGCTGTTCAAATTACTCTATGTATCCTTTGACGCTCTATCTTTTCTTATGTTACTAGCCAAATGATTGTTAATCAATGGGTGCCTATTTAAAATACCCATATGTAGCTTATTTCTCCCAATAAGCATATTAAGTTATTAACACCTTTTAGATGGCTATATCATACGATTAAACTGAAAGGGTGTACTAATCAACTGTTTGCTGTTTCTTTATTGTCGATTGAGCCATGTTATCAGTTGAAACTCTACTTATTTTTCTGAATAATAATATATGTGGAAATCATATACTTGCAGAACTGTCATCAGTCAGATTGTAACAGGTTATCTGCCTAGCCTCATCCTTCACTTGGTGGCAGCTCTTATACCGCCTATCATGAAGCTGTTCTCTGCAATGCAAGGATATATAGCTCTAAGTGAGATTGAGAGAAGTGCATGCAATAAAATGCTTTTGTTCACAATATGGTTCCTCTTTTTCGCAAATGTGCTCACTGGATCAGTTACAAGCCAAATACAGTTATTATTTGATCCAAAAACTATTCCTTTAATACTAGCTGTTTCTGTTCCGGCACAGGTAAAAGCACTATAGTTGTCTTGGAAACATAAATGTTTGAGTAAATTTCTAGAATTTCAATTTAATCTCGACCAAAATTTGGAAAGAGTTTATGAAAGAAAAATAAGGGTTGGAACAACCATTTCTGAAAATTGATTTGGTTTTTATGACAGGAAGGTCAACTACAGATGCTATACTGCTATATATTTAGTGAGATAACTATTGGTGTAGAAAAGTTTAAGATAGAGTTCCTAAACAATTATTTGGGTGTTTTGAAGACAACAATTCTAGTGTTAGAGCCATATAGAGCATACAAATTGTCTTTTTTTTTTTTTTGTAATTGTAGATTTACACCAAGTGTTAACAGTTAATTTTAAGTTTCTTTTTGCATTAATACTTGATGAACTTATCGCCTAAGATAAACCCTTGCTGGTGTTTGCTATTTGATAGTATCATGATAACTGATTTGAGTGTAAATAGATTAAACTATGAAGCTTGAATTCTGGAGATAAATTTTAGAAACTGATTTTTAGTTAATCAAAACTAAAACTAACATATTGAATGTATAAATGTAGTTCCAATAATGGCAAAAGAAGCAAGAAAACAATATAATGGTTGGACATTCAATTTCAGTTAGTAAAAGTTCCAGATATCTAGGATATGTTGCTCAAAAAGAATATATTGATGAAGATAATGGATGGTTGAATCGGAGAGAATCTTATGTGTGATCATCACATACTACTAAAAATGATAAAATACAAAAAAATACTATCTAGGTGCAATTAGTTGCATTTTTAATCGTGAATGGACAGACTAAAGAAAACTCTTAACTAAAAAGAATTTAATAGATTAGCATGACTAGTGATATAGCATTAGATTTGATCCAAGATAGTTGGCACTGATACAGTTTGATGCTGATAACCACCAAGCCTATAGGGCAGTAGCTAAAATCTACAACCGACAAAGCCCTACTATATCCATAGCTACTGGTGAACTGTGTTGGTATAGGGTGGTTCAGGTTAGTATCAACAAGTGTGTCACCAATTAGGATTGAAATTTTGATACACTGATCAGTTGTGTTTCGCTAAGTGTATATTAATGTTTGCTAAACCAACATCTTTCATACAACAAGTTTTAGTATTTTTTCCCCTTTTGTTGTTACTTTCTTGTGCAGCTTGTTGTACTTGAGTGGGTTGCTTGGTATGTATTATATAAATAGGCACAACTCATTATCCTTCTACCTGCTTACAATGGGGCTAGTCATAAATTTTCTTTATTAATTTGACGACAATGATTTAATTTTTGCTAAATGGCAGTTTGACAAAAGTGTCAGTTAAGAGAATTTGTTTGACATCAAATTTTGCTAAGCCATTTGCTTGTTTTTTAGGCTTCATTTTTCATCGCTTATGTTGTAACATCATGGACTAGCTTATCTTTGAAATGATTCTGTTTACTGGCTGAGATCGATAAATATTGTAATTTATCTCTGGAATTGGAATTTTCTTGCAGCTATTTGATGTGTACCAACCCAAGTATGACACAGGTGGCAGGTTTTGGCCTGTGGTGCACAACTCGACGATATTCTCTCTTGTGCTTATGCATGTTATCGCATTTGGCATATTTGGGCTTAAGAAGCTACCCCTTGCCTCAGGCTTAATTGTGCCACTTCCAGTGCTTACTTTTCTGTTTAATGACTATTGTCGAAAGTGCTTTCTTCCTGTTTTCAACAATTTCTCTGCCGAGGTATGTTTGTATCTTGCGAAATCTATTGCTTTTCTCTAGGTTCGTAAATTTTGTCGTGTGTGAGCTGTAAATGCTATCGAAGTGGCTACCTTCCATTTCAATTTTCCTCTGGGTTTTGATGTTTGTTTCCACTGAGTTGTCGCAAAGTACTGAGCCTTGTCTCCTGAAGACAAACTTTGTGCACCTTTTACTTAATCATGATGGTGTTAATAGATGGTTCATATTGGTCAATTTTGTTTTCGCAAAAGTTCTTTCTTTTCCCTAGTAACTTATTTATTCTTGATAGAACATATACTGACCGAAATGTATTGGACTCTTGCTGCTTCTAGACGTTGATAAAGAAAGATCGAGAAGACCTGAATGATCCAGCAATGGATGAGTTCTTTGACAAGCTCGTGACAGCATACTGTGATCCAGCATTGATGCCTATTCGTCGTTTGAACCTGAAGGATGACCATAGTTCTCCCCTACTATCATGAAAAAGAACAAGAACTTGATATGATTGCGCATTTCTGAAGACATAATAGGTTTGGTTAGAAATTCAGTTGGTTGTTTGTTTGCTAAGGTAGATAGAATGGTGCTTATGTTCCTCATTTGGCAATTGTTGTACTAAGCATTCTTATTGTTCATCTCATTATGTATAACGATCATGTTCTTATAATAAATAGATTGTTAGTGGTTGTGGTTGCCCATAGGGCTGGTTGTCGTTCTTGGAGGTGTCGATAGGTTGTGGCTAGATTTAGGACATGGGAGTTAGATTTGAGCTTAGATATATTAATAACGGTTAATTGGAGAAAACTCCAATAAATTCTTTATATATTATAAATTCTTTTAAATTATATATGAATTATACTTTAAGATTAATGATATATGAAATTGAGTGGAGTTAGTAAACTATATGAATGATGTTAGTTTAAAGGTATCTGTACATTTGATTTGGTATAACTTGTGATTTGGTATTAATTTCGTTTGGTATCTTTCGTTGTACTCTGTGATCTTGATGTGGTGTACCCTTCATACTTCAAATTACTTTCTTATGTCATTTTGTCATACATTGATGTCTGTATTTGACTTTCATATCTCATGTTTTCAAATATAATCAAATTTCTTATTGACTAACTTTCGATATGATGTTACTAAATCTTTGATATTGACTTCTCTTTTCGAATCCTGATTCTTGTCAATCAGTATACGCAAAGATTTTCGTGAGATGATCGCTAATATTTGGATCAATATATTAATAAAACAAAATTGAAATTCTGCTAAATAAATTCTTAAATATATATATATATATATAGCTAATTCTTTAAATAATATAGAATTACTTTAAATTAATATATATAAATTGATGATTATAAGAATATGTGTAAAGATAAAAATAGATAAAAACAGGTGAATATTTCTGTACTATTTAATCATTCGGACTGTCTTCATCATTCAAAATTTTACATTGTCCATGATGCTGCCAGCGCCAATTCTGCCGCGGACTATCTTCATCATTGTCCATACTGCTGCGGGCACCGATTCTGCCACAGAGAGAGAAAAACGTCTTCCTAAACAAACTAGGGTTTCACGACGAGGGAATCAGCGATCTTTTTATAGTAAAGAAGCATTGAGCTGCAACTACTCTAACACCTTTAAAAGTATTGAACTTAATTTAAGATAATAATTTTGTAGACCAATAAAAAACAATTAAGTTAATAATTTTGATCGAAACAGATGTGGGTAAACATCTTAATTAGGACCTTTGTGCTTACCACATAAATTTACAATTCTGCAACAAGTGTAAGATGTGGTACCATGGTAGGATATGCCCGACATGAGTAGCATTGAGCTTCCTTCTAACTGAGATACACAGCTGCTACAGATGGTTCTCCAGCAGCAATGACCCTTCTTCCCCTTAGGCACAGACTACGCTAAGGCTGTTGGCATTCCAACCAGGCTTCTTCCTCTTTAACATGCAGCCTCAACACAGGTTTCTTCATATGATTCCTTCCTCAACTTGTCATAAGGTTCTTACAGAGTCCTTCCTCGAGGCTCCTCCTCGAGCAGTGCCAACCAACACTTTCCACAACTCAAAATGAAATAAAACTGAATGTTTAAATCAATATGACAGTCAAATAAGTTCGATTTAATTCAAATTTTACTTGAAAAAACATAAGCAGATAGGAGCGAGCTGATACGACATAGTAAATGTTAAAAGTACCAGCCCTAATTAACTACCAAATGCAAAGTGTTTAAAGAGTTTGAAGTTCTAGGAACTTTTCCTTCCAAGGCAAAAGCTACATGCCAGATATTCAAAATCATGTCTCCCTGCGGTTACCACTACAACATCTTAGAAGTTCTCCATGCGATTATGAGAGATACACAGTAGCAGTCCCAGGAAACAGGTTGCGTGACGAAACAGGCAGAGTCTCCACAGTCGCAACCCTGCTTGGTACATTTGGATCTTCATATCCTGCTACTCGGTGGCTCATGGCTCGTTCATAGATCCTCTGCTCAGAATTTGAAACGGTCTCTCCCTCTATAGCCGAAATCCTCTCAGGAACTAACCTGTACACAAGACTGGCATTGAACAATATTAGTTGGGCATTGGTAAACACAACTCAGAGCAGTGTGAATGAAGGTAATTACAACGATGTCGACATCGGGCTCGAAGACAACTCAGATACCAAAATGAACATTTCTGCTACAACAAGAGAATCAAAAGAACTATTAGGCATCAAAGCAATCTAGTAATTAAACAAACTCAGGTGTATCTATGCTACAGAGTACCAGACCACAAACTACACATCCTAACTCTTATTCCAGGAAATTCCAGGAACAGACCAGGTAAACATGGATACTCTCCTTGTGATAAGAAATAGATGAGGTTGAGCAATTCATGAACATTCAATATAATAAACAAGAACAGACACTGGGATGGTTTTAATTGGAATTAGTACCAAAGCCTATTGTCAATTCTAGTCGCAAGCTTCAAAATATAATCTTAAAAGACTTTAATTGGCAATTAAAGACTTGTGCCAACACCACAACCTGAGCCAGCCTATTTCCTCTCCAGTTGCCTTGACCTCTGCTGCCACTTACAATCTGACCACCGCCCAAAACCCAACACCACTTGCACTGCATTAGACCAGCATAAAGCACAGTTTCCCTAGGAGAATGAGCACAAACAAGCACAGTTGCCATAAAGGTTTTGTTGCCACTTTCTTATTATCAACTTAGATTGTTCCTCTATTTAGCCCAGTTTTGGGTGAATAAGCTTGGAGCCAAAATCCATTCCACATAGCTTGAGGTGAAATGCACACTAATCAAGAAACATAGTCCACTAGATTTTAAGGGTTAACTATATAAATTTATAAACCTAAAATAAAAATGTGGAAAAATACTAACCCCAATTTGATAGTTTACATAGGCACTACAGTAGAGATACAAAGACAGTAAACCCATTGATTTATTAGTGGATAAATGTCAGAAATTCAATGAGAATGTAAACTACTGATTGTCACAATGAGATGTCTACCACGCATTGTCACAATGAGTTATCTGCTAAAATAAAAATGCCTACCACTAGATTTTAAGGGTTAGCTATATAAATTTATAAACCTAAAATAAAAAACGTGAAAAATACTAACCCCAGTTTGATAGTTTACATAGGCACTACATTATAGTTAAAAAGACAGTAAACTCATTGATTTATTAGTGGATATATGTTAGAAATTCAATGAGAATGGAAACTACTGATTGTCACAATGAGATGTCTACCACTCATTGTCACAATGAGTTATCTGCTAAAATAAAAATGTCTACCACTAGATTTTATGGGTTAACTATATAAAATCATAAACCAAAAAATAAAAATGTGGAAAAATACTAACCCCAGTTTGATAGTTTACATAGGCACTATAGTATAGATAAAAAGACAGTAAACCCATTGATTTATTAGTGGATATATGTTAGAAATTCAATGAGAATGTAAACTACTGATCGTCAAAATGAGATGTCTACCACTCATTGTCACAATGAGTTATCTGCTAAGATGATACAAGAGACGCATGTTGATATTAGGAAAGAAATTGCACTGACTAATAATTATTATAAAGTACCTAGTGATGCAATAAATTGCCACATTCATAAATTCAGATATTGATTCATATCATCTACTTTAGGAGTATGTTGTTCAATCTCTTAAGTCACATTATCTAGGAAATTAATTATAATGTTCGGTTATGTGTCATGTCGACTTATTTTAACACTAATTCAATTTTTGAATTTGAGGAATATGCTAACTTGGAAAGAGAATTTAAGCCCCTGCCTATTATGTTGACTTTGTGACGGGTTGTGCCCTAGTGGATTCATCTTCAACATTGGAAATTTCAACTTCGTGATGATTGTGCAGGTGAGGATATCATCTTCACCCTACACTAAACTGATTAAAAGTACATAAAAGGAAAGGAAAAAAAATAAAGATTTAGAAGACAAAAAATAAAGTGAACCAATTTCTCAACTATTAGATGTCAAGTGACATAAGAGGAAATAATGAAAACAAGAAAAAGAATCAATTTTAATTTGAGTAATTATTTATTTGGTGTCAAAAAGATAGGTATCTTATAGTTTGGTAAGAGAATCTTTCGATTTGGTAGTTGTGCGAGAATTCTGTTTTCTAATATTCAATATTTGTTTCCTAGTTTCATAAGAGTTAATACTGTTTTAGTGCTTCAATAAATTGATCATTTTTCAAGTAATAAATTTTCTACTTTTCTGATTCTCTATGTGAAAGTGATACTTTGAAAACAACCTCAATAGCTACCACCTCACCTAAAATCAACGAACTTTTAATTTAACCATATAACCAAACTTTAAAGACTTCATATTTAAAATTGGTCCCTTTGATTATAAGACTTGTTACCCTCCAATAATTGTTATTTTAATATAAAGAGCAATTACTTATATTACGAAACCTTAAAAGAAACGCCATATTTTGGATCCACCCCTCAATAATGCAATCTTAAAAGAACCTCTAGCTAACCTGACCTCTAAAAGAATAATTGATGACCTCAAGGTCACAATACTAGATGACCATGACAAAGGTCACATACTATAACTCCTTCATGCTACAGGTGCCAAAGGTTGAGATCAAAAGTGAAAATTGAACAAATAAGAATGCCACATAATAATTAAATAATCAACAAATTACACTTTTATTAGAACCAGTGTTCTAAAATGGCGGCCGAGGCGGCCGCTTAAGCGGGAGGCAAACATCAACCGCACCGCCTTTGCCTGAGGCGGTGCTTTAGGTGGTAACTCACCTTCTTCGACCATCACCGTGCCTAGAACTGTTGTCGTTTTGCCACTGTGATGTCACCTGAGCCAACCATGAGTCTAGATGTGTCGCGTGAACCTGAGCGCATCGTCCGAGCACAGGGACTAGCCCGAAAGCGTCGTTCGGGCCCAACGAAGAGCCGAAGGCGTCACCAGGCCGGCGACGCATTAGGATGCATCGCGCGGTCTCAAGATTCATCAGACTCATCGTCGAAACAGGGTGTGCGGTTTAATTAAACTTTAGGTTAATAATATTAATCAATTCCTAACTATGATTGGAATAATTTAAATAGACTTGATTAAAGCCTAATACAATTATGTGGTTAATTTAATATATATATATATATATATTTATTTAAAAAATAGTTTATTTTTTATTTTTAATTAATATATTTTATTAAAGTAAATATAAGAATAATGACTATTTATAATATTATGTATAAAAAATAGTAAAAAAAATTCAATAGGCGAGACAGTAGGCGGTCACTGTTCACCCTGCCATCGCCATTTACAACATTGATTAGAATGTATATTTTTTCATAGTTATTTATGACTCACACTAGCCAGCCTACAAAATTAATTCTCTTATCTAGTTTTGTTAGCTAGTTGTAGTTTGCATGGCCCACTCGACCTGCTTATCTTGCCTTGTTGGCTTAACTTGTGTATCGGTCTACTCGCATAATCATGTAATCCATCTAGTTTGCTCAACTAGCTTGGCTTGTTTAGTTCACTTATGCGGTTCCCCGCGGCTTGTTCAATTCTTGTATGCCCTTTCTAGCTCGCTCAACGCCCCCAGTGCGTAGCACAGATGGTGGGCGCATGACATTTTTGGCGTAATGGCCAAGGGTTGATCCCCAGGAGGTGATGACCTACATTTTCGACCCACCATGCGCCTGTTGTCTGTATACCTGCATGAACCTCCCTCCATATCCGTGGGGCCGACTCTAGGGGGTTCGTTAAGGTAGCGGATCTACCTTTTTTTCTAGCTCGCTCAACTCGTCCATCTTATTCCACTAATCTAGTGCATTAAATCAACTTGGCTCACTTAACCTACTCAAGTTGTCAACTTGTCCAATTAGCTCGCATGATCCATTTAGTCCCTCTTGGTTCGTTGGACTAGTTCAATCACCCCCGACTCATCCAATCTACTTGAAATTTGTATTACTTGGAAAATAAAATATAGTATCAATATGTATCCTTTGAAATGGTGAAAGGAATACCTAGGAAGGATAACAAAAAATATATCAATTCTATGAAGATTAGTTGTCCATATTCAATTAGTACACAAACAAAATAATAATTATTCCATTAGATTTCATAAGAAGTAGAATACTTATTCTTACAAATCAAAGGTGCATTTATGCAAATATATATATTTTCAATTGAAGTACACACAAAGATGCAAAAAGAAACAATAGTAATTACATACCGTTCACCTCGTGTAGGATTTTCAACATAGCAAGCTCGTGTAGCCTCCAATAGATGTTGATTGACGGTAGGTATTACAGAGGGAGCTTGTACGGAGTAAGCATAGGGATCATTTGCATGAGCTTGATGAATATATCTCAATTCCATTGGTGTTACATGAGGTAAATGACTCGACCTAATTGGATCCTCAATGGGAAGATGAGGCAGGCCATGTGTCAAATGGCTCGACCTAATTGGATCCTCAATGGGCAGATGAGGCGGGCCATATGTCGAATGACCCAACCTATGTGAATTCTCATGTGGTAAATTAGATGT
This sequence comes from Boesenbergia rotunda, assembly GCA_024364735.1. NCBI lineage: Eukaryota > Viridiplantae > Streptophyta > Magnoliopsida > Zingiberales > Zingiberaceae > Boesenbergia > Boesenbergia rotunda. The sequence goes on from JAGFNQ010005804.1 coordinate 84,568, forward strand.
GACAAGTGGTAGTTGATCCAACCTAAACGTATCTTCAAGAGGAAAATGTGGCGGGATTGGTGTGATATGTGGCACATGGTCCGACCTATATTGATCGCCAAGAAGCGAACGGGCTAGATGAGGACGATCTTGGACATACTTAGTAGACATGATATGCCCACCCACATTTTTGGTGGATGACGACACGTTTGAGAAAGCAGGTGTTGATTGTGATATCTCATTTAGCGAACGGGCTAGATGAGGTAAATCGTGGACATACCTAGTAGACATGATATGCCCACCCACATTTTTTGTGGATGGCGACACATTTGGGAGAGAAGGTGTTGATTGTGATATCTCATTTATAGGACGAAACAATGATACCAGTTTACGAACCTGCATTTTGATTGGCATAGTACGAAGATGATAAGTTTGAAATATATTTATATATATACACAAAAATAGTCATCTTGGGTGACTGACACCAGACCAAGATCTTGAAGTACCTGCTTTGAATTAAGCTCAGGAGTGAATTTGCCCTTGTTATAATTTTCTATAATAGCAGATCTAAATATAGCCTCAGGAAGTGGCTGACAGTCCATATAAACCTTGAATTTCACCTACGTCAAAGAACACATAAAGAAGCAATGCGTATGTACTCAATTAGAAGTGATGCTAAAAATTGAGTTAGCGATATCATGATCAATCAAAGCTATATAACAATAAAAATTGATTGTTCACTAAGTGGTTAACTTTTTGTCATTTGAAGATCTTCGATGACTATATGGCAAGATTACAAGTATTAAAATGAAGGCTTCATAGGCAATCCTAATCAAGAAATATGAACAAAGCACACAGACAATGTGTAGTAACAAATTATAATACCAATGAATATACTTCCAAAAATAAGAACTACAACACCTAAAAAATCAGGTTAATGGAGGCAATTGTGGCAAGACTGAAATTGAGATGTCAGCATATTTTAACAACACATCAGCTGCTGCAATGATTATATCAGAAAGCTCCAGCGATTGATAATTCTAAGAATGGTTATTCACAAGGTTCTAAAATTCGCTAGGCGCCACAGCGCCTAACACCTGGGCCGCCTAGTTGGGGACTAGGTGCCACTAAGCGGATTCTACGGTATCAACATAAATTACATAATAAATAACATTCTATAACTCCAACACAATAATATCAAATTTAAAAAGAGTTTAAAATTACACAACTAATAAAATATCACAAATTTATTCTACTTCTTCTCGATAATTTTCAATAACTTGTTCTTCATTCACTCTGATTTCTCCAGCTCTGGTTTCTTACTACGATGAAGATGAAGTTTGGTGCTAGCTGCTAGGGCAAGCCAACTAGTCAATTTTCTTGTTGAACCAAAGTTTAGGGCTTATAACACTTAAGCCCAACACAAAAAAGGTTAAATTTCAAGTTTTATTTTCAGCGCCTAGGACCACCTAATCCCTAGCACGTTTTCGGTGTGGCTGGCCTCTGCCTACCTAGGCTGCTGCCTAGGCCGATTTTTAGAACACTGGTCATTCATTTACACAAGGTGTAGCCCAATAGGTGAATCACTCATTTTCGAGTGATTAGATTGGTTATTCCAAATATTGTGTAGTACATCAACAAAAAATTTATTGAAGATTTACACAACAGGCAGAGAAAAACTGCATTTTTTCCCCTTTTCCACCTATAAAATTTAAGGCATGTAAGATCCACCACCTCTATCTCATTCATTCATATATATATGCAGCTCTCTCAGATTCCAGCCGCCCCCACGAGCTGGATCGGATGGTAAGGCGCCTGGCCGATTTGGTCGAGGTTAGGGATGGAAATAGGCCAGGCGGCCTGTCAGGGGCCTGTGGCCTGGCCTGTATTTGGCCTGGCCTGGCCTGGCCTGTTAAAAATTAAAATAATAAACAGGCCATTTTGAAAGCCTATTTTACTTATCAGGCCAGGCCCAGGCTCAATATAAAGCCTATAAAGCCTGACAGGCCGACCTGGGCCTGTTAAATTTGTATTCTATAAATTAATAAATATCAAAGTATAGGGATGGTAGGTTTTGATCCCTGGACGCCGGCGGAAACAAATTCCTATCCACACTCACGTAACCACCAGGTCAGATACCTATTTTGATTATAGCATTCATTTTATATATTTATATGTTTATTTTATCTCAATATCAACAAAGCAATTAAGCAAACCCTATTTTTCCCACTCGATCTCGATGCGAAGGCCGAAGAGTATTACCCTTTCGGCTTTCCTTCCTTCTTCACTACGCCGCCTCCACAGCTCCACTGACCACTGCCACTTCGATTTTCTGTTGTTGCACGGCGTTGTAAGCCTCCTCGGCGTGACGGCCTCGCCCTGCTCTGCTCCGCGTCACCCTGCTCTGCTCCGCGTCGCGCCACGTCGCTCTGTCCGCGTCGCTCTATCCGGGTCGCTCTGCTCCGCGTCGCTCTGCTGTTGCAAGCCTTAATCGCGTCGCCCTTCTTTGCAACCACAACATCCTGGAAAGAACAGAGTGAGAAAAGGTTGGACTTTCCCAGTCTATGAAATCTCTGCTCTCCGAATTAGTCTTAGGCTTTGCTTTAGGTTTAATCAACTAAGTTTAGCTTAGGTCCTTGTTCTTGTTCTCTTGTTCATGTTCTTCTGTGCGTAGGTGCCTGCTGCAAGCCTCAATCACTCGTCGTAGCTGTTGCAAGCCTGCAACCGCATCACCTGCAGCCATATCGCCAAAGCTCCTTGTTGTTTTGTTGGGTTTTGGATCTGTTTTAAGTATGTCTCAAGCCTCAACTCTCAACCTCATTATAGATCGCTATTATGATTGAGTTTATATTTATGAAAATATACATCAATGGTAGCATTTTGAATCAGATTGTATATTTCTTGCCCATGCTAACAAACAACATTGAATTTTATATTACAGGTCTAGTTAATGTCATCTAATTTTGAGAGTGAAACAATGTCATCTAGTTCTGCTCCTCCCAATGCTAATGAGGTTAGTCAACCAACACCAACACCAATGCCAACAGATTCAAGTCAACAAACTAATGATCAAAATGATGGAGATGATAGTGTCATCAAGAAGAAGAGGCGGAAAACCTCACCAATTTGGGATGAGTTTGATCAAGTTGAACATTCTGAAGAGGTAAAAGCTGTTTGCAAGTATTGCAAACATGTATTCTCTTACTCTGGAAAGGGAGCTAGCACTGCGCATCTCTGGAGACATTCCAAAGTTTGCTTACAAAGGAGGTTGCATCTTGCTTCACAACAAAAACAACCCATCATTCCATTTCAACCTTCCAATTTGAGTATCAATCCATTTGTGACCCCGGGTGCTAGATATTCTAATGAGAAGATGAGACAAATAATTGCTACTGCAATCATGGTACATGAGCATCCTTTTAACATTGTTGAGGATGAAGTTTGGATGTGGGGCTTTCAGTATGCAAATTCTGAATTTCAAAAGATTTCTCGCAAAACAGCTAGAAGTGATTGCTTAGCTATTTATGAGGCAGAGAAGAAGCAATTGAAGGTCTTGTTACAAAATGTGAGCAAGATCAGTTTGACTACTGATATGTGGAGATCAAGTCACCAAGTAGCTGAATACATGGTTATCACGGGGCACTTTATTGATGCAGGATGGAATCTTCAAAAAAGAGTTTTAAGTTTTGTGAAAGTGCCTGCTCCAAGACGTGGAATTGATGTGGCAGATGCTATTTTTAAATGTTTAAAGACTTGGGGAATTGAAAATAAGGTGTTTTCAGTGTCAGTTGATAATGCTTCCTATAATGATTCATGTCTAAGGGCTCTTAAGGATAGCATATCAGATAGTAGTTCATTACCTGCTGGTGGTAGCTTATTTCATGTCAGATGTTGTGCACACATTTTAAACTTATTGGTGCAAGATGGCCTTGGTAGAATTAAGGACATTATTTATAATGTTCGTGAGAGTGTCAAGTATGTCAATTATAATGATTCCAGGCTAAAATCATTTTGTGATATTGTTGAGCAAAAACGTTTGAAAGAGAAGAAGCTGATCATTGATTGTCCAACAAGGTGGAATTCTACATATAAGATGTTATCTGCTGCATTGAAGTTCAAGAGTGTCTTTCCTGCTTACAAGGAACGAGAGCCACACTATAACTATGCACCATCAGAGGAGGATTGGAAGAAAGTTGAAAAGATTTGTAAACTTCTAGAGGTGTTCAATTTGGCCACTCATGTCATTTCAGGTAGTGATTACCCTACTGCAAATTTATATCTTCCTGAAGTTTGGAGAGTGAAACAAGTAATTGACAATGCCATAGAGAATGATGATTTCTTCACGAGAGACATGGCAATTTCAATGAAGGAAAAATTTGACAAATATTGGGGGGAATGCAATATGGTAATGGCCCTTGCAAGCATTTTGGATCCTAGATGCAAATTATATGTTATTAATTATTGTTTTCCTTTGATTTATAAACCTGATTATGTGGCTTCTGAGAATGTGGATAAAGTGATAAACTGTTTACAATTAATGTATGATGAGTATGTTGATAAGTATAGGGGAGAGACACCTACTAATCAGGAAATTGACATTAGTGGCAACAATTCTACCTCCAATGCTACTAGTTCTATAGTTACTGGATTTGACCAAATCATGAGTATTGTTCGTGAAAAGCAAGCAATCCCTCAAATGAAATCAGAATTGGAAGTTTACCTTGAGGAGGGTGTTTACATTCCTGAGGGTAGTTCTAGCTCCTTTAGTGCCTTGGAATGGTGGAAAAATAATAGCATCAAGTATAAGATCTTATCTAAAATGGCTACTGATGTATTAGCTATTCCTATTTCAACAGTAGCATCAGAGTCCACATTTAGTGCTGGAGGAAGAGTTATAGATGAATATCGTTCCAGATTAAATGAAGATTCAATTGAAGCACTTATTTGTGGTGGGGATTGGCTTCGCAACAAGTATGGTTTAAAGAAAAAACAAAAGTATGGTTTGCAATTATTATTTTTAATTGTTTAGATATTATCTTTTTCTTATAGTTATTATTTGTTAAATTGTGCTATGATCTAATAATATATTTAATTTCTTATTCTTTAAGGTGTTCGAACAAGAAGAAGAAATTACATTGAAGATTTGATACTTTGCTCAGAAAGATCTACTTCACTTTGTCTTGGTTTGAATTGTTATGTGTTATTGTATTGGATAATTTGAATTTTAGATATTTTGTCTCTGTTGTGTGGAAGGTAGCATGTTCTCTGTTATGTCTTTCTTATGTTCTTTGTTATATGTTATTTGAATTGTTACGTGTTGTGTTATTTTGTCTCTGTTTTGTATAACAATGTTTGGAATGAGTGGAGACAAATTTTCAGTAGAGCTTCTGTTATAGTATTCTCAACACACAAGGACTTTTTTATTGCTATTGTTGGTGGTGGTGGAGAATTTTCATACAGTGCCCTGCTGCTAGAGCATGCTCTAATTTTGGAGGCAATTAAACTGCTACTCCAACAGTTTAAGCATGTGAATTCATCAGTAGAAGAGTTATCTTGTGAGATTCACTATATTGATTTATTTAGTTCGACAAACCTTTAATTTATTCCCTTTTTTTTCTTTTCGGATGCTATTATATTGTGTGGTATTTGATATGCATATTATTTGATATTTCAGATTCCAATCTGTGCCTCTATCTGGTCATGCTCCTCTGAGGGAGTATTGGATTTCTCTGTTATTCTGTTTTTTCCTTCCTCCACAATCAACACGTTCTTCAGGTCAATATCCTTATGTGTCTCTTACAGTTTCAACCTTGTTAATTATGAAGTAAAGCATTGCCACATTTTTAAATTTTTAATGTCTTCTTGTTTAGCACTTTGTTTGTAGTACAAAATTCGAGTGTGATTACACTAATTTTGGTGCTTTGTCACTATAAGTTATATGTTACATGCTTAGTAATGAACCTGCTGTGTTATCAAAAGTTTTGTTGTTTGTTTCATCAAAAAAAAGTTTTGTTGTTTGCTATAGTTTATTCAACTTATTAGCATCCTTGTTTCTCCATTTCCTCACTTATTTTGATCTCTCTGATGCTTCCATGCATTTACATTTCAGCTATTCGGCAGTCCACGGTGGCTCACTGTCAACTGGATGATGACCATAACATTACCGTTGCAATGTAAAATCATAATTCAAACAGGGGGAAAAAAAATAGCACGCAGAAAAATGGTCTGATGCATCAATGATTCTTTCAGTAAACTGTCTTAATGCAAAGTTTTTAGTTCGATGTCATTAGGTTGTAGATTAACAATAAAGTGAGTCTTTGATTTCCAGACCTGGTGTTCCTTGACAAAGGATTCCTCAACTAGTGACCGATGTCAGAGATATCCAAGAATATTTTGCCTCAATCGCTAGTTGAACTATTGGAAGAGAATTTTGCATTGTTAAGTAATAATGTTGGTTGAACCTTTGAAAGGGAAAGAATTATTATGTATAGTTTGTTCTGTCTTTAATTAATCTGTAAAGGAAAGATAAATTAAAGGTATCGCCTCTCCTCTATTTACGAATGCCAGCTTTTGTATCAGCTTAATCTAAAATCTTTGATGTTTTCTTATCCAAAATCAAAATATTTGTATCAGATTATTGAATAGGCTTTGTAAACAGGCCACAGGCCAGGCCAGGTTATTGAACAGGCCAGGCTCAGGCCTAGAATAAAGCCTGTAACAGGCCACAGGCCAGGCTCAGGCCTGTTTGCTATTATACAGGCCTGGCCTGTTAAGGTGAAAGCCTGGCCTGGCCTGGCCTGTTTCCATCCCTAGTCGAGGTCACAGGTTCGAGGGTCGCCAGTAGCGCACGGGGATAAAACCCTGGTCTGCTGGTGTTAATTCCCTCGACCCCAGGCACCTCACCACACCAGTGATAACCGTGGTTTGCCTCCCTCTGGAAACCTATGGGGCCGGGACCAGAGGGCCGCTAAGGTGGCGGTTCCACCTTTTTTTGGTCTCTCAGATTCCAGCCCATTCATCTCTTCTTCCTTAAATTCTCTTTCTTGCATGAGCTCAAAATTGCAATGCTAGTACAATTCACATAAAATATGATGATAGGAAAACATTTTCCTCGGAAATTATTTTCAAAGAAAGTAGCTTAATATCGGGCCCTTAAACACGCATGGTTGGAAACTCATTTTGGAATGATTAATTTTCTTTCAATACAGAAAAGTAGTAGCTTCAAATTAATCATGTAATATTAACAATAATAAGTATAAAACATTTTATCTCAATATAGAGGGTGAATTTCTAAATTTATAACATATTATGCCTTCTTTTCCAAATCTCTTACGGAGTTTAAATTTTTTAATCTATCATATAGATTAGAAATTATATCAAATCTATCGCGGTGTTAAATTTCTGTTAATTGTCTATTGAATGTCAATGTGGCAAAATGACTGGTTGTCAAATTTAACAAATCACATGCCACCACCTCACCCTCCAATCAACTATATGATATTAGAAAAATAAACCTCAAGGCCAATGCACTCCTATCCTGATGCCCACTCTTGTCCTGCTTCTGCAGCCCCTCTCTTGAATCCCAATGTTATCGAGCATCATACCAGTCATTCGATATCACATGCTACTTGGTGTTCGGCGTTGACCCTACTGCCTCTCACTCAGGTTAGCAATGGTTCTGTTCACAAAGGCAGTGGGCAAAACCTTGGCAGCATTAATCCTACAGTAGATGGTGTCCCCGACATGGTGGAAGTAGACAAGGCATATGTAAATTGGCATGGAGAAGGAATTGGATCTTGCGTGTGAAGAAAGCAACTAATTCATAGCCAAAAGCATAGCAGATAAGAAGCTGCCTCAATCTTAACCAGAAGGTACATGAAAACATATTTTTATCTACCTACATCAACAACAACGATAAGGATGCTGAAGATGAAAGGTCCATTGAAGTTGATAAGTTCCATGACACGGCCATGAACTTTATGTTAGCTGGAAGGGACTGGCAAAGGCACACTTGGTTTTTGGGTTGCTTTCAAGAATCAAGCAGTGGAATGGAAGATTCTCAATGAACTGAAGTGTGCAGCTAAAAACTAGAAGAAATGAAGCTTTGATGATGGCTTGTACCTGAAGTTGGAGTACTTGCATATTGTTGTGTGAGTTGCTCTGGTTCTTCCCTCCGCGACTTAAGAGTAGAAGGTGGCTCAGCAAGCCAACATACTTGACAACCATAAAATCAAACTAGGCACAAAGATTCAAGTGTCTGCATACACCATAGGGAGGAAGGAGGGGATTTGCGGCAAGGATTGTTTGGAGTTCAAACTAGAGAGGTGGATCTTGGAGAAGAGAAGGATGAATCACAAGCTAAAGTACAAGTTATTAGAGCTCAACTCCAGGTCCAAGACTTGCTTGAGAAAGGAGGGCAACAAGCAGTGGGCATACTTGTTTGGTGAATGCAAGGTCAGCGGAAGAGGGATGATTGCTGATGTTAGGATGCCGGAGAGGGCTGCACAAGGGGATAGAAGGGATAGGAGTGTGTTAGCCTTAGGGTTCTTGATTTTTTTGTATATAACAATACGGTTGTTTAGAGGGTGAGGTCGAATTTAGTGATTGGTCATTTGTCACACCAACATTTAACAAACAATTAACTGATATTAAATGCAGTAATAGATTTGATGCAGATAGATTACAAAAAACTTCATGAAAGGTAATTTGAACAAGAGGAGCTAGTACCTGAAAATAGATTGATAAATTTACCCTTATATAAAAGAAAACATTGTGATTATCAACAATCATTACGATATCCACAAATATAGCTGCTATGGCTATTTTTAAAAACATTGGCATCTTACTTACTACATAAAAAATATTACCAAACAAAAGCATAAACTGATAACATCCTTGGCGATGATATCAGTGACACAAAATTGATGCAATGACTGAAACATGTTGTATTGAACTTGATGATCTTTGATAAAAGATTTTATGAGCTGACCCAAATTTTAAAGGAGTCACTATTGGCTTATTCCCTAACTATATGTATGGTATAGTACTGAAGTTCATGAAGATTAATGTTGTCTCTACTTGAGAGACGGGAAAGAAAGGAAGAGCATCCAGAGGAAAGAGTGAAAGGAAGAGAGGGGGGACAGTTGTCTACTTGAAAGGAGAGAAAAGAAGAAAACCAAAAGAAAATGACACATTTGTCATTCTCAAGGTATGCAGAGCTAAATTAGTCTTATCAATACCTTTTCTCTCTTTCTCTCTTCTGCCCACTTTTGGAAAACAAAAGTGGGAAAAGAGGACAAATTATTTGTTTCTCTTCCCCTAGTTTTTAAATTCTTCCACCAAAGTAGAGAAGGGAAATGATTTCTTTCCCATCTCCCTTCCCTCTATTTGGGCTCCCTTCCTCTGATGTAGACACAACATAAGCGTATATTTCCTATAAGGGAAGGAAATGAGAACAAAAACAAGGTCATTGAAAGACCTTCCCACTGACAAATTATGAAAATCATTAATAAGAATTTCTCGTCCCTCGTCCAAGATCAGATTAACTCATCACAGGAAACCAAGCTAATTGACGCAACAGGAAGCCCTTGCCAGCTCAGTGGCTGTAAGGAGTGACCTTCTTTCTATTTAATTCACGTTTAAGGGAGGGAAGAGGAGAAAGAGTTCAAGTTCATTCCTTCAAGTACTGGTGAGGAAAACAAATAAAGGAACAATGACCCTAAAGGACAGAAAAAGGAGCCTTACTGGACCCTCTCAAGAACAACTGCAAAAACAACGGCAGCTCAATTTTCGAATAAATAATTTGAGTCCCTCAGCTGAACCTATGTTCCTTCTTTCCTCTCGGTTGCTTTTTTAGTAGATATTCCTGTTGCTGTTGTTGCTAAGTAGCTCAACCTTATGAGTTCAGGAGAGGGTTCTCAAGAGGAAAGGCTGGTTGTTCATGGTTTCACTGTCACGGCACAATAGTCATTAGTAGGGGATCTAGGTAGTTAAGGTGATTAAGAGGATCATCTGTTCTCTTTGACAGAGAGAGAGAGAGAGAGAGAGGGAAAGAAAAGACTAGGGAAATCTTCTCTTAGTTTTTCTCAATTATACTTTTGATTGATTTGAGCAAAAATCTCATGTTCTTGTGCAATGCAGTGAAAATCTGACCTTGAAATATTAAAAAAATCTAAATCTACTTTTGATTTATATTTTTTTCATATCTTCAGAAATAAAGTTTAAAATAAGCTTCTCTCCCTTTTTCTTCCTTCAAAGCAAATGGTCAGAAGAAAAAGTATGTCTTTCCTTCCTTTAGTATTTCTTACCTTCCCACTAAGGAAACCAAAACTAAAGAAATATTGCTTAATAAAAAGTCTTTTAACCACTATCTGCTTCCCTAGTTGTTTTCTTCAAAGTAAGAGACAAGAAAGTGACCAATTATAAAAGATTAGAGAATGAAAAAGAGACAAAAGATATTTGAGCACCTACTCTTATGAAGAGGAGTTAATAATGGGAGGGGTTTAGTAAAGCTTTATATTTCTCAAAAAGCTAACAAAAAATATCATAGAGAAAGATTGAATAGAACTTTGCGGCTTCTTCCATCTACTCAAGAAAGAAGAAAGGAAACAGCCCAAGAGAGACAGTGATGATCAACCAAGAGTAATAAACAAGATAGATGGGCCAACAACATAGTTGAGTAAACTTAGTTGGCCAGTGTAATTAGACTTAAATATATTCCATTTAGTAAAATAGATGTTGCAATGTTTGGTATGCATGAACAGGATGTTCTGCTAATGAAACAGGTGTGGCTACTCGAAGAAGAATCAGTTACATAAATCAACATCTAAATAGGGAAGGGGAAAGTGATTAAAAAAAATGTGATAAAATAAAGGCACATATATCACCAGTTGGAAAACTAAGGAATAGATCGGAGAGGAGAGCGGATAGAGGAGAGAGGAGAGAGAATAAGAAATTCAATTGATGCTAGCATATTAATTTACTACATTAGTTGGGATGCCTATAAATGGGCACTACCACCAAACCCATAAACTACACCAAACACCTTACAAAGAGGCTTGTTTAATCCAAATGCAAGTTGTTTGCTAAACTAACTAAAACCATAAATAAAGACACTCCTAAATTAACAAATAACCAACATAGTTCAAAAAGCATCTGATTGAGCTGTTTCTCTGCATGCATAACCTTATGCGATGAGGATGTATGGCATTTGATTATATTTACATAAGGATCATATAGACTAGAGCATCTGGGCTTATTAAAATTATAAGACATGTTTAAAGATGACCGGTTTTGCTAAATAGACAAATAAGAAGTTATTGATGGGGTAAACATGAGAAAATTATGTCATATGGATATGTTTTTCGGCACATCATGTTGTACATTACTGTGCCTATGCGCCAGCATGTGTTTGCAGACAGCATGTGAATTCTACAATGGTTTAACAGCATATGGCCTGCATATGCCTAAAACCTTATTGATTACTAACCATAAATTCCCAAACATCAGATAAAGCAGACAAACAATCAAGGGACTGATTACCCTTAATAAACTTGGTTGCTAAAAGTATTTTAGGTGGGGTTTTGTGTTTCTTTTTTTTTTTGACAGCAAACATGCTGTAAAAAAAAAATAAAAATGATATCTCAGCGACATCTAATAAACAAAATCACATTTACAGAAGGAATTTGAGCTGCCTATGTGTGACATAGTTCTGTCTCTAATTGTTTCTAGATCCAAACTTCGCTACCGTCTTACACTAAATGATGTGACCTTCAATGCAGTAATACTTATTGGTCTCCCCTCATAGCAAGCAAAAAATTTTAATGAAGAAAAAAATGTAATGGAAATGGTATTCATCCTCATTTCCGATAAGCAAGTTTACTGCCATCAGTACTCTTCTAATCAGTGTTGTGCACCAATAAGTATACATTTAGCGAATATAATTGTGGAAAAGGAAAAAAAAAAGGCTAGAAATTACATCTAAGAAAACCACAACTTATTTACCTGAGCTGGGAAGGCCCCTCTGAAAGCTTCCGGCGACAGGTTCATCCCACCCTGGCAGGTGGCCTTATAAAGCCCATACAGAAGCTTCAGTTGGAAATCATAGAGGAACAATTTGGCGCCTGGCTTGATCCTCTCTACAATCTCCTTCTTTCCAGCGGGAAGTCCAAATACCTGGAAGCTGAAGCACTCGGGCTTCGTCTTCCTGCTGCACATAAAATGAATCCGGAGCTCTTCTCGACCGGGGTGGCTGCGGCAGGTTCCTTGTTCTTCCCATTTTCCACCGCCCTGCTGGTGTTGGAACGAAAGTCACCGCAGAGTCCGCCGTCAAGGATGTTGGACGATTACTCTCCTTTGGCTGATTATTCTCGTTCTTCTTCCCCTTCTTTTTGATCTTCTTTGACGGAGTCAGGGAAGCACCTCCCTGGATCTTCCTCTTCAGTTTTTGTACCTTCACCATCTGAGGAGAGTAATGCGGAGGACCAACCAGTGAAGGCCCGGCGATGATCGAGGGTAATCGAGGAGCACGACGACGGAGAGAGAAACCCTAACGGGATCGGAATCCGAAGGCAGCGGCCACTGGAGAAATAAACGGCCGCGCATCGATGATTGGATGGGTTAGCAACGGCCGAGATCACCCACCGTGAATCCGATGGACGCCACGTGGATTGAAGACGACAGGATTGAATCAGCTTCAGTCCGCTTCTCTCTTTTATTTTCATGTTTATTTTCGAAAAAGGAATATTTAAAAAAAAATTATTTTTTTAAACAGTCTCCGTGTTGATAAATGGAGTCGGATTGTCTACGTGGGCCACTTCAAAGGGACTATCCTCGAATTTACAGCATCTTATTTCTGATTTTCGTTTGCGTTTCGCGAGAAGAAGAAAAAGGTACCCTTCTCCTCCTTCACAGGTTCCGAGAAGGAATCCAGTATTAGGGTTTCCGATTCCGCCTATTCTCCACCCAGCGATCAGCTTCGATTCGACGGTAGAGCCCTCGGCGCTGATGATATTGCTTCAGGATTCTCAGATATGAGAGTGCCGGAGCAACTGCTCGCCGCGATGGCCCTCGCGGCCGCGCCGCCGGGGCTCCCAATGGTCACCGACCAGGGTCCGGCACCCTCCCCCTCGTGGTTCGTGGGCTGCCATGGGCCCTTGTACAACTTCGCGTTGATCGTCCCCTCCGCCCTATTCGTAGCTTACCTCGCTTCCCTGGCGAGGAGGAGCTTCGCCAAGATCACGTCCGGTCAGTCGTATCTGATGGTTGCCTACTACGCCCTCCTGTGGCTTGTCAGCCTGCTCAATCTCTTATGGTGCCTAGTCCAGGTGCTGTATCATTTGCTGCTGTTACTTTTGCCACATTTTGTTTTCTCTTATTCAGAACTTGCATGATTATGCAAACATGGTTCTTTAATCCATTTGCCCTATTTTGTGTTTATGTCCAATAATTCTGAATAGTTTCTTTCTGCGCGTGGATTCTTATATTCAAATATGGAGGATATACCATAGAACTTATTGGCAATCAAATAACGCTTAGGTCAAGCTAACTACATCAATTGGTTTATAAAACACAACCTACTGTTTTTACAGTTATCTTAACTTAGTATTCATCTCCTTCTTTGTTGGATAAAACTATAAGGGATGTCATGCTTAAAATAATATTATCGTGACAGGAAATTTATAAAACATAGGGATGTAGAGTATCTCTCTCTTATATACCCAAAATACACTTATTCACTTACATTGACATAGTCCACAATGTTAGGACACATCGAGAGCTGGGGGTGGGGGTGATTAGCTCCAATCTTTGCTCTTGTAGATTTGTTGTAGCGGAAAACTTGAACAATGCTAACACCTTCTTCTTTACTTGGTATCCATCTTCTTGAGGTATCCACCTCCTTAAGGTGACTAATCCAAGGGTTTACTCTTCCTCACTTTCACATCCACTAAGAATAATCTCCTTCTTGGAGGCGGAGAAGCCTCGTACAAGCTCACAAAAAAAACACGACAAGAACAAGCAAATACAAATAAAATCTTACAAGATCTACAACAATGATTTCTTTTGCTTTTCTTGATTTTTTCTAGCTTGGAATCGCCTCTAGATCCTTGGAAATGCAGCAACACTATGTTCCAAGAACTCACAAGAAAAGGCAATGGAAGGAGAGGAAGAAGTGTCGCTTCAACCTGCGTGAAAACTCTATATACCCGCGATCTAGGGTTCCTTAATCAATTACCCAATCAATTATCACGTCAAATCTAGCCGTTCAATGGATGTTTTCCCAGGCTTAATCGATTACCTAAACGATTAAGAAGGTCTGAATGGATTGCCCAATTGATTCAACACCTTTTTATGCTCTCGTGCAACACAACCACCAATCGATTGACTAACCTTAATCGATCACCCAATCGATTAAGAGGACTTTTGTTCTCGCGACAAAAGCTCACCAATCGATTGGTGTTACCCTTAATCAATCACCCAATCAATTATGGGCCACTGTTTTCTCACGAGAAACAGTGCTCCAATTGATCACTTGATTGATTGGATTGGGCTATAATCAATTGCTCATGCCCTAACTTGCCTAAACTAAGTCAAGGATTCCTTTGCCCAACCTTCGGTCAACCGTGACCTGTTAGGATTTTTCGTTGCCTAGTTCCCAACTAGGACTTCTCTCGTGCCAAGTGTTTAGCTCCCAGCTAACCTACCTTGGACTTCACCTAGTTCCCAACTAGGTCTGCCTAGTCCCACTAGGGCTTTTCTTTGCCTAACCGCAGTTAGATCTGCTTTCTCAGTAGACTTTCACCTTGCCAACGTGCGATCCTCACAGATCCACTTGGACTTCATCTAGTTTCCAACTAGGTCTGCCTAGTCCCACTAGGACTTCTGCTTTGCCTAACCCTCGAGTTAAGACTTCATCAGTCAAGTCTTCAATCAACCTTGTTCCACTTGACTTATTAAACACATCTTGTCAAACATCGAAACTCAAACTCGAGCCCACTCGAGCTCAGTCAAACTAGTCAACCTTGACCCAAGGCTGATTGCACCAACACACAAAACTTGTTCTGCCATAGATAAGTCATTTTATCGAGACTAGAAAAATACAATAACAACCAAACCTTATCTCACTAGGTGGGGTTGGTTATATGAATCCTTCTACGATATTGGCTCTATTCTCTATTATATCATCGTTTATACTTAAATCTATACTTAAATAAATTTTATCTTGTTTATTGTTGCTACCAAGTCTTTGTTTGTTCTTCTTTCTCGTTTAATGTGTATATTTGTCGTAGTTTTATATCGCTTAACCGGAGCATTTATTGGTTGTCTAAGTACACAAGATAGTTAAAATCGGGATTTTAACTTGAATCGGAAGGGGTACTTAAAATCGTAAATCTTAAAATCGTAAATCGTATCGTAAGATTTTATAAAATTCCTATATATATGCATATAAAATTATAAAGTCATATATATGGATGTCAAATAGCATAAATAATAAAAAAACTTTTAAATCGCTAAACAAACTTAGATAAACTTGCATTCATAATCAATATTACATTAAAAATGTCATCCATAAGCCACAAAATAGTCAAATAACTTCCACCAACCGAGCAGGGAAGACGAGAGCAAGTGGAAAAATGAGAAGAGATGCGACGGGATTAGCCGATTAGGGCACGCACGCGACTTGGAAAGCGGGTTTTTTCAGATTGAACCGGTTTTTTTTAAAATGAACCAGGTTCAATGGAAAAAAAAGATTTTTTTGAAAATCGTTAAAATCGTATTTAAATCGTAAAATCGCGATTTTAAGGATTAAAATCGCGATTTCAAAGGGATTTTAACAAATAGTACATTATCCATCTTAAACATGTCTTTTCCGAGTTTTCTCTCAACAGATGTAACTTTGACTTTCTATCTAATGCTCTCATTTCTTATTTTGTTCATCCTCGTATATCCATACATCCACTTTAACACCCTCATCTCTGCAACTCTCATCTTTTGCTCATGTGCTCGAGTCATAACCCAACATTCAGCGACATATAACATAGCAAATCTAACCTTTGTTTTATAGAACTTCACTTTAAGTTTTAGAGGTACTTTACCATCACATAAAACACACAACGCCTTCTCCATTTTAATCATTCTGCTTGTATTCTATATAGGACATCTCTCTCAATCCCTCTATTGCTTTGCAAAAATAATCCTAAATACTTAAGACTCTTAGTTCCAAATAATTCGTCGTCTTCTATCTTAACAATTGTCTTATTACGTCTAATATTGTTAAACTTAAATTCTATATATTTTGTCTTCACTCTACTAAGTCTAAAATCTTTCATTTCTAGTATTTCCCGCTAAGATTATAGTTTAGCATTTACTCTTTCACGTATCTTATCTACCAAAAAATTTTATCTGCAAACAACATACACCACAGTACTGTGTAGATAGGGACTTAGAGTTGATTCTTTATTGAAAATGCTTTAATTAATCTGTCTGAAGTCTTCACTGAGGTCGTTATATCCTCATGCATATCCTTAATTAGTTTAATATATGCTACGCTAACACCTCTCTTTTCTAGAATTTTCCATATAATTTTCTTGGGACTCTATCATAAGTTTTTTCTAAGTCAATGAATATCATGTGCAGATCTTGTTTTTGCTCTAGATACTTTTCAATTAGTTGTTTGAGAAGATGTATAACTTCCATTATCGACTTTTTAGGCATGGAACCAAATTGATTTTCGGTCATCGTGGTCTCTTTCCTTAATCTTTTTTTATTACTCTTTTCCAAAATGTCATGGTAGGACTCATTAGTTTAATATCCCAATAGTTTGCACAATTTTGTATATCTCCCTTATTCTTAAATAAGGAACTAGAGTACTTGCCTTCCATTGATCAGATATTTTTTTTTGTTTTCAATATCATGTTAAATAATTTTGTAAGACATTCAATACCTTATTTCCCTTACAATTCCATACCTCTATAGAATTATCATCTGATCTGTACGACTTTTCCATTTTACATCTCATTTAAAGCTTGTTCTACTTTTGAAGTTTTTATTCTACGATAAAAATTTAAATTTCTATACTCTTACTTAAATTACCTAAGTTAAGTTGGTCACCTAAATTTTCATTAAAAAGTTAATGAAATACATCTTTTGCCTTTTTTATTTTTTCATCATTTATTAGTACCACATTCATATTTAATACATCTTATTTGGATAAAATCTCTTGTCTTTCCTTCTCTTAATTCTATAAATGTCTTTTTTCCTTCTTTTGTATTCAATTTTCGACATAATCATTTCAAAGTTTATTTTTTTTCCTTCATTCACTGCTTTATTAGCCTCTTTCTTTGTTATTGTATATTTTTTAAGTTTTTCTCATTCTTACAAATATATAATTCCTTATACGTTATTCATTTTTCCTTCACTTTTATATGTACTTTCTCATTACACGACAAAGATTCTTTACTTAGTGGTATATGTCACTTTATCTCACCGAGTACACTATTGGTTATTATTTTTAATTTTGATACCATTTTATCTCATGTCATATTAGAGTCATCGTATATTTTCCTTCGATTGATACTATAATTGAGGCGTATATCCAACGCTACTAACCTTTGTTGGATAGTTAAGTTTTCTCTGAGGATGACCTTGGAATCTTTACAAATCTTTCTATTTTTCTTTTTAACCATAAGAAAGTCAATTTGTGATTTATTATTCTCACTTTTAAACGTGACCGAATATTCTTTTTTCTTAAAAAACATATTAGCTAGTATAAGGTTATATGCTATCACAAAATCCAATATAGTTTTTCCTTTTTCATTTCTTGTTCCAAACTCATAACCCCATGTACCCTCTCATATTCTCATTTTTCACTCTGTCATTCCTGTTTAGATCACCTTCTATTAAAATCATTTCATTTGGCGGAATATTTTGTAATATTTCATATAGATCATCCCAAAATCTTGATTTAGTATCTTCATCTAATCCTATTTGAGGTGCATATATATGTTAATTACGTTTATAGTTTTTTCATCACTACTATCTTGAGAGCTATAATTTCATCTCACTTTCTAACTATTTTTACATTTTCATTCTTTAATGAATTATCAACAACAATACCTACTCCTTTTCTTGTTTTACTCTTTCATATGTATCATAATTTAAAACTCGAGTTCTCTGTCATCTTTGCCTTTTCGCATATCCATTTTGTCTCTTATACACACAAAATACTAATTATTTTCTTAATCATCGTATTTACTACCTTCATTGTTTTACAGTGAGGGTTCTTATGATTCATGTTCCAAATCTTAGATTATTAGTTTTCCTATAATGCTAGTTCTTATCCAACTTATGGTATAAGAATTCTTGCCTATTTAATATTATACCCAAGTTCTTCGGTCCTTCCAATGCTTTACAATTGGACTCTGCAACGCGAACTCTTGCATATTTAACGCTACACTTGAGTTCTGGAGATGTAGTAATCCTTGCCGAGACGTTACAGTCAGACCCTACAACGTATTCCTTACAAGAAACAACCTAGCATTAGTATAATAGTTTAATGAATTTATTCATTGAACATTTGTATTAGTTTAACGTTGGTTGACAACCTAATGCAACCCTCTTCTTTTATCCGGATTTGGGACTGGCGGGGTAATTCGTTATGGGCAGAGTTTAGCATTACTGAAAATATAATTTGAAATTATTGTAGACCAGCAAACATCTGTATACTTTGTTGGAACTAAAGAGTTTGAAACAAAGCAATGTTTCGTTTGTCTCAAATATAATTATAAATAAACAGTCTAAAATTCTAGTACCTTTTGAAATGGTTCATAAGTATCAAAGAAAAGCTTAGGAATTGATTTTTCCAGCATTCTGGACTACATTTGGCCTGATTACTTGATTGTGTTATATTTGGGCTACATGACATGATATCCTTAAGCCAATGTTATCACAGCTTAATATGCCATGGAATAGAGAGAGAATAATACATCAACATGTGAGATTGTGAGGTATGCGATCCTTTATATTCTTGATTTTAGCTGTAATCGATAATCACATATCTATTTTTTACTGTTAATTGCTCAGTTTATTGATTGAATAATCCAAAAAAAAATACTAATTAGACGAACAAAGAAAATTGGAAGTCCTTGCTAAGATTCAGTTGAGAGCTATCATGCTTGAGACTCAGAAAGGACAAAAGTATGTTATTGTTGTGAAGCAGCTGCTTTTATTTGATAGATCATTCTGCTGTAAATTGACCTTTTCTTTTATTATCTATTATCAACTGCCTCTGACTATCAGCAAACTTGGTTCTTCATCTTGGCCATAATCATGTTTGCAATTGTTTCATCATCTGTTTATTTGGAAGCAGGTGTGGCAGTGTATTTCTGCGAAGGAATCTTCATGGAATATATTATCGTTGTTTGTGGAAACTGGGTTGTTATTCATGGAAATAAGCTTGCTGGCCTTTCTGCTTCAAGGAAATCATGCAGGTGGATTGGATGTTTTGACACGCACATTTGTAGTGTCTGGAGTAATTGTTGCAGCTGATACACTACTAAAGGTAATAAAATTCTAAATGTATTTCTATTATCCTGTAAGTTGCCTTTATAGTGCTCTTTTTTCAATCCCTTGCCATAAGAATTTTTAGGTAAAAATATTCTGCTAGAATATAATTTGACAAAGTTATTATTTCCACTTTTTGGATTATAGTATTTGTCTGGAAACTGATGGATCTTTGTGCTAGTCAACTGATTGATAACACCAAATTTAGAGTAGAAAAATTAAATCCATTACTGTGTATGTATGATCTGTCGGGCTTCGAGATTTTTAGTATTATTGAGAGTATATAAACTATCTTATCTATACTAGGACAATGAATACATGACCACATTTAACTAACCATACTTTGCTCAAGGATGTCCAAGTCAAGTATCTGTCGGGATCTTAAAAATGGGGTTAATGTTGTCTCATGAGCAAAACAACCTTAATACCAGGAGAAATAGATAAAAATGTAAAGAGAATGA
Organism: Boesenbergia rotunda; assembly: GCA_024364735.1. Lineage (NCBI taxonomy): Eukaryota > Viridiplantae > Streptophyta > Magnoliopsida > Zingiberales > Zingiberaceae > Boesenbergia > Boesenbergia rotunda. The sequence continues at coordinate 104,568 of JAGFNQ010005804.1, forward strand.
TAGAACCTATAGAAAAATAGTGAGGAGACAAGATGAAGGAACAAGTGGGAAGCATGTTTGCCAGTATTGGGGGACATGATGAAAAATGGAATATGAAAGGCATGAAATTTCTGATGATGCAAATCTTTAACATTATATAATATGTCAAATGGTAAGTAACATTTGTCTTGTGAGAATTAATATATTTTTACTGCTTACTTGTCCAAAAGATGAGGTTATTCATTTTAATTAATCATAGTCTGGCAATGGGCGGTCAAGCCTACTCTATAAGATCTAGTTGATGCCTTGGCCAGCTTCAGACTTCTGATAGTTCAGCCAATTGATGCCTTGGAGCAGATTTTCTACTATTCAGTCAAATCCATTGTCCTTATTCCTATGGAATCTGCCTGCATAGTTTGAGATGGTTATATCTCAGATTTGTATAATAATGTCATCTACATATTTCCCTATTGGTTCTGTATGGTACAGTGTGTGTATGTTCTTTGAGTGTCTAAGTGCAAGTGGTTGCAGTTATGTTATATGTCGGCATTTTCATGATGTGTGTATATCGTGTGCATTTATAGAACTTCAAAAGCAATTTCACTCCGACAAATACTTGTGAAACATTTTTTATAATAATCTGGGAGATGCCATAAAAATTGTCCTTAGATTAAACCAGAAGAATCATGTGTATTCCTATTCACTGACTACTTCTATTCATGTCAGTCTTTAGCATTAGTTTAGACTGAAGACGGTATTGATTTTGATGGACATCATAATGTGTGGAGGATCATGTTGATTTGGATGAAGCACATCTTCTCTATGTTTGGTTCATGCACTAATAAACAAGTTGAATGAACTTCACTAGTAGTTTACTTAGTTATCCATAGACCTTCATTGTGGTCCTCCGATAACCAAATAAAATGAGGCATATCTGACTGGTCTTCCCTCCGCAGACTATCTACATTTATGGATTTAGGGTTCCTCTATTTGCTGACAGCAACGACAAAGAAAATCGTGCAAGATGGAGTTTGTGGATTGTCCATAAGCTGTTGCTTACTGCAGTCTATGGCTTCATCTTCTTCATGCATCAATCAAAGTGGAGAGAAAGATTACCTGGTAATCCTAATTTCCTTCTTGGGTTCTACTAAACACAGCGTTGCTTCTTCACTGTCACTTATTAATTATTGTACACATTGGCAGCAAGACCATCATTCTACAGGTATGTTTGTGCTATGCTGTTGCTGAATACAATGTCCCTGTTTGGCTGCCTGTTTGCTGCAAATGGATCTGGATTTGGAATATGGTATTGATTATATCCCATTCAAGACCTTGTCTATTATAATTTGTGATGCCAAATGCCAATTGCGTTTTTTGTAGGTTGTTCAATCTGACAACTGTATGCTACCACTCCCTTTATCTTCCCCTTTTATATGTCGTCTTCCTGGCGGATTTTTTCCAGGTTTTTTCTTTCACATGACCTTCTATGTCCTTGACCTGAGCTAGTTGCTTCGGCAATATATTTAATATATATCCATTTTTTTCTTTACAGGAAGAAGATATGCGTTTGGAGAATGTGTACTACTCTGAAATGAAGGACGCTGGTTTCTTTGACGACGATTGGGATTAATACATCAGGCATAGGTTCCGAGCCCACTCACTGTAGTTTTGTAAATTCACTGGATAACACAATACAAAACTCAAAACTTCATGAATTTCAAGCATATGTATGACACATTTGATATTCTAATATAATCTTTGCAAATCTGTCGGCCTTTTCTTAATTCTCTTGTTTTCTTTTCTACTTCTCAATTATTCTTTCGACGTAGTTAGCCCAGCTAGTGAGCAGAGTGTCTGGGAAGGTTCTCTTAGTTTTCAGTACCTTTTGTGATTTTAATAGTAAAGCCAATGAGGCAAGGTGGGGACTGCTGGTGCGTCGAGGAGATGCCGAGTTGCATCGCAAGGCCCGAGGCTAGATATCAGAATTGCCATGGCAAAGATGCCAAAATGGGAAGCCACGAAGGAAAGGAAAGAAAAGGAAGATTAGTAGTGTAGATTCTAAGATGATCTAGATAAGAGTTAAGAGTGTGTCGGTGTTTATGATCAATCAGGTTGGATAATGTCGAATTTAAGATAATCGGTTTGATTTTATGAAAATTTTTTACTGATCGTAGGATAAATGAGAAGCGCTCGTAGCAGACGGTCCAGAAACTTAATATTTCACGGTTGTGTGTTTCATTTAAAGAATTTTTTTTTATAAATTCATCATAATTAGGGAATCAAATTACGAATATTTAGAAGATAATTAATTGTCTTTTCGGTGCACTATAACTCATGGGACAACTGTGTCGGTGTTTATATAACGAAGGATGGCGGAGAGATTGCATAGTCAAAACGAGTTGCGTAAGTAATGGCATGTCATGGTTTGGCAGGTTGGAGGGTTTGAAAAATGACATGTTTGTGGTCAACTCAGCTTAACATCATATTCCAATTTCATGGGAAGTCAACGGAGGCCATTGATGTATTACAAGTAGTTCAGAAGGTCACCTACACTGCAGGTCTTCTTCATTAAAATTTGGACCAGATCGTGGACGGGGTAAAATTAAAGTTATTCACAAAGTAAATTTGGAAAGTAGGCAACCAACATGTAGACATTGGATTTCTGGACCGTCCGTCGTGAGCATTTCCCGATTTATCTTGACGGCCGATGAAAAACTTCCATGGTGCTGAATTGATCATCCAAGATTCGACATTATCCAACCTTATTAATCAATAATTTTTTTAATAACCCGTCTTTAAGGTGCTGAGTTGAATTGTTGAAACCATGTATGTAAACCATGTCCAATCTAATTGGCTTTTCATCTTTAATTAATGCGATAGAATGAATCATACCATATCATTCAAAATTATGCCAGGTAGGTAAGAATTCACTATCTCAACATTCTGTTCAATCTCTAGGACTATGGTGTCTTTGATAAAAGACCTGGGACGTGACTTCTAAACATTGAAGGCTTCTGATTTATCCTATGACGGAAAACTTCTAGAATTGACGACCTCAGATTCATTGCTATCTGATCGACTTGAAATCTAATAATAACCCTAGGCATGGTGCGGTGATAAAAACCGGACACTTTTCTTAAACAGTGAAGGTTTGATTCTTCGGCAAAATACATTTGCAGCGATCGAATTACTGGTGATGTTGGAGTGCCAGTTAAAAGCTGCCTGAATGATCATTCAGACGTCTATCCAAATTAATCGGTGATAAAATTAGATTACAGTATATCGGACATCCAAAATAGTGATCGAGCAATAAATAATATAATATTTATTTATAATATAATATTATTTTGATCATGTTTGACTTATTGAGAAAGATTGAGAAATAGAATAATTAAACCAACTAGACAAGGCGGGTCAATAGATTGGAAGAGCTCAAAGGGTCGATATATTCTATCAGACTGACAAGTTAGATAAATTGGAGAAACCGAGTTAGTGAAGCGAAATAGCTTAAGCAGTAAAAGAGAGTCAAACGGACCAAATGACATGCTCATTTGATTCCTGATCAGGTTATGTGGTGGGGAACTTTGTTTGGATGGAAACAAACACCATCAATCAACTATTCGCCAACTCGATCGACTTTTGAATTTAGAATAGCTTTTAAGATTTTAGTATAAGTAAAAGTTATAATCACCACCTAAATAATAAGTGATTCAAGTATTATTACATAATACAAACTAGTACGTACCATCACGATCATGACTAGAATCATACACACATATATAATCTAGACATGCTGTCATAAACTAAAATACACAGCACACACGAGGCCTGAAGTGGATCGATATGGATCATGGAGACGATGCAGGAGGAGTGCTGAGGAAAGGAATGGAAGGGATGGTCGGAACCGAAGGAATGGGAGGCAGTGAAACCTTGGGCACGGCTGGAATCATGGGAGCCAACGGTGGCACTCCTGCCATCGGCATTGTTGGAACGGTGGGCATCGGGTTATTCGGCATCAATGGTGTTGAGACTTGCGGAACGGTTGGCACCGTCGGCATCGGTGGCGCTGCCGGAAGTGTTGGCATTGGCAGGGTTGGGACTGTCAAGCCGGCCGGGGGTGCAGCACCTGGCGCTGTGTCAAGGAGATACCGAGCTGCGTGGCAAGGCCCCAAGGAGGCAATCAGGACTGCCATGGCAAGGAGACCCAAAAATGAAGCCATGGAATGGGAGGCAATTAAGTGGAGTCGATATGAATAAGAGATAATTAAGGCAGTGAGTTGATGTGAGGAGGAAGCAAGGTGATGGTGCCTATATATAGACCGCTGCTGCGAGAAGGTAGATGAAGTTGGTTGGCTCACAAGATGAGTAATGTGATTATATGTCATGGTTTGGTAAGAACAAGTGTAGATTTATGGGGTTTGAAAAAAAAACTCAAATGTTATGTTTGATAGGGAAGTTACCAAATAATGAGTCGGTGACAATTGTTGGTTTGGCTTCAATGATCGATTTCCTTCGAAGGGTGGACGAGTTTTCATTTCAAAGTAATATATTTTGATGCAAGGGTTGGTCAAATTAATTAGCTTAACAGTATATCTCAATTGAGTTGGGGGTCAACGGAGGTTACTGATCATGGATTTAATTTACAGGTAGTTTGAAAGGTCAACTGCATTCATCTGTCCTTACTAAAAGCTGGAACAGATCTTGGACGGTTTGACATCAAAAAGCCACCAAAAATTGATTAGAAAAGTAAGTGAGATTAAAAGAATATTGACTAGTGGAGCAAGCCAACACTATAAGAAAAAAGACCTATTGGCATATTTTGGTCGAATTGGTCAAGCATACAGAGATGGCCAAATGGGTTGGGTGGACCTAATGCTTGAGCCCTTTGCAGGGGTTGAAGGTTTGTGTTGCTCGGTGGTGGTTGTAGCAACCGAGAAGGGCTCCAACAGCTACAATATGAATGAAGCCCGAAACAATCAACGATACAATTTGAGTATGATCGTAGCTAAGATTCAAACCTTAAATCCACTTATTATTGATTGAAAAAGTTAATCATTGCATTATTACTCCAAGGTAATAATCCAAGTTGTAAATACACGTATGGAATGCCAAGAAGTAAATAAATATGGAAGTAATAATTTATTCGCAATACAAGCTAATTAAGTAATAATCCAAATAGACTTAAAGATTACAATACACTAGTAAAATAATATATTATAATAATAATAATATTGGATCACACATCTTTACTTATACTTCAATTTCAATTCACATATTTTTTTATTATAAATATTAGTAATTAAATCAAGGTATTCCCTTGTCCCATAATTTCATTCGTTGATGTATTACCATTCTCAATGGCCTCGTAGAGCAAACTACCTTGCACCTCTTTACCGAGTGGTTGGGATCTTAACTTTGCAATATTTACGTATCTCTATTTGTTGTTTGCTCTCGTCACTCAACTTTCTTTTTCTTTTTTTAGGGTGCTCTCAAAATATACTTGTGGCTTCTTTAGGAGCTATAGGAGGCTTTGATTTCGGAGATTTTATTAATCATTTTCGATACATGGAATCACGTATTTCAAATTCTATTCCGTTTGATGTTTAAGTTGAATTTGGCAACATATTAGGTTCTATCTTGGAAAAGGGTAATATTTCATATGATTTGTTGTACATGGAAACATTGAATTTGTGATCAGAAATATAACAAGTAAATACAATGCTAAATCCAAAAAAAAGACGAAAAAGTTGGAAAATTAAAGTTGGATAAGAGAAATCAAAGTTTTGGCTTTCTTGTTGAAATTTGAGAATAGATTTGGTGGAGACGATTAATATTTCAACAAATACTCAAGTAAATTGAGTAGTGTATACGAGTTTGGGTTGGGGCAAAGACTTCGTGAAGAGAGATAAGAATGAAGAGGGATGAAAAGATGATTTTGGGTTAGGGTTTAAAGAGGATTGAGTCTGTGCCAAGTTTTCGAGAAAAGAAAAGGAGAAAGAGATCAAGGAGAGGAGTCAGCCATGGAAGGGACGCTGACGAGCTTGAGGTGGGTCGAGGAGGAGTGGCTTGGATTATCGTCGGAGTGGGTGACGATGGAAAACGGAGTTGGGTAAGGAGGAACTTTGAAAATGGCTAAAGCCCAATACAACTTTTAGACCTTAATAGAAAAATAAATAATTTATAAGAGAATTTATTTTATATTTTGGTATATACCGAAATATAGAAAAAAAAGATAAATTACATATCGATACGATATCGATACCGAAAAGTTTGATATGATATAATACTATATCGAAATTTTTGGTATATCAAAATTTTCAATATAATATGTATGGTATATCAAAATTTTTTATATTTCCTCCCCTTAACCATGTCCATCTTCGGAAGGCATAGTTAATCTATATCATTAAAAAATGTAATAATTATTTAAGCGGGATGAAGATTCCAAGATATTTGATTTCATAGTCACGAAATACTTCACATTTATCAAATATTAATATTATTTGGATAGAGATTGACTAATAGAATAAGCCAACTAGGCAAGGTGAGTCACTAGATTGGACAAGCCCAAACGATCTATTCAGTTGATCAGATTAGACAAGTTGGATGAATTGGAGAAACCAAATAACTCAAATGAGTTAGAGAAGCCAAATAGCTTGAGCATTAAAAGAGAGTCAAACGGACCAAATGTACATGCTCATTTGTTTTCTGAGCTAATTAATTATGTGGTGGAAGACCTTGTTTGGATGGAAACAAACACCATCAATCAACTCTTAGCCAACTCGATCTGACTTTTGAATGTAGAAAAGCTGTTAAGATTTTAGTACTAAAGTAAATAACATGTAGAGTTATAATCACAACCGAAATAATAAGTGATTCAAGTATTATTACATAATGCAGACTAGTACACAAAGTCTGGCCAATATACTAACAAAACCATCATAATGATCATGACTAAAATGAAACACACATATATAATCTGGACACGTGTCATAAACTAAAATACACTGCATACATGTAGCCTAAAGTCGATCGATCGATATGGATCATGGAGATGCTGAAGGAGGTGGAGTGCTGAGGAAAGGAATGGAAGGGATGGTTGTAGCCGAAGGAATGGGAGGCAGTGAAACCTTGGGCACGGCTGGAATCATGGGAGCCAACGGTGGCACTCCTGCCGCCGGCATTGTTGGGACTGTGGGCATAGGATTATTCGGCATCAATGGTGCTGAGACTTGCGGAACGGTTGGCACCGTCGGCATCGGCGGCGCTGCCGGAAGTGTTGGCATTGGCAGGGTTGGGACTGTCAAGCCGACCGGGGGTGCAGCACCTGGCGCTGTGTCAAGGAGATACCGAGCTGCGTGGCAAGGCCCCAAGGAGGCAATCAGGACTGCTATGGCAAGGAGGCCGAAAAATGAAGCCATGGAATGGGAGGCAATTAAGTGGAGTCTATGAATAAGAGCTAAGGCAGTGAGTTGATGTGAGGAGGAAGCAAGGTGATGGTGCCTATTTATATATAGATCGCTGGTAGATGAAGTTTGTTGGCTTCCAAAATGAGTAATGTGATTATGTGTCATGGTTTGGTAAGAACAAGTGGTTTGAAAAAACTAGTCAAATGTTTGATGGGGATCGAATAAAATGTAATTTACTTCTTTATCAAATATTATTTCCATTTTTAACTTGTATAGACTCTAATTTTCATTGCACTAACATGAGCAGCATGAGCAAGCGGGTCGTGCTCGACGAGTCGAAAAGGATCGACTAGTAAAGTAAGATGACTAGGCAAGATCGAATTATAAACAAATTAAAGTGGGCTAACAATTACTACTGAATGATCTTGTTAATTGGTGATGTACATGGGTGAGAGCCAGGAATGGCTCATGTCACCTACATCGTGAATGAAGCTAATTATAAGATGAGTTGGGGAGAGTTTGGTTTAGCTTCAATGATTTCCTGATCCAGATCCAGATCCAGACCCAGACCGGACGGGTGGACGAGTTTTCATTTAAAAGTAACATATTTTGATGCAAGGGTTGATCAAGTTAGCTTAACGGTGTATCCCAATTAATTAAGTTGGAGGTGGGTCCTGATGGATTTTATAGGTAGTTGGAAAGGTTCATCTTTCCTTACTAAAAGCAGCTGGAATGGATCTTGGACGGTTTGACATCAAAAAGCTACCAAAAATAGATTAGAAAAGTGACCAAAGGAGCAAGCCAACTAGACGGGTTGATGATAGCCATCAATTGGGTTGATTGGACTAAAACTAGTCACATATATAATATTGGTCGAATTGGTCAAGCATACAAATTAAGATGGCTTAATGGGTTGGGTGGACCTAATGCTTGAGCCCCTTGCGTGGGGATAATTTTTTCTTTTCTTGTGAATGGAGCAATTGCTATTGAAGGATCACGTTGCTCAGTGGTGGTCGTAACGGTTAACCGATCGAGAAGGGCCAGGCTCCAACACCTACGACGTGCATGGATGAAGCTAGCTTGAAACTGGTTAGGACATGGGACAATCAACGAAACTATTTGCGTGAGCTGAGTTGATGAAGGTTGTTCTCAAGTTTCTATATGCACGTCTCATTATCTACTTATAAATGGACATATATAATGTGATTGATATACACAACATGGAGCTATATATGATGAAAAATAATGGACAAATATTGCTAATTCTTAAATCCAATACAAGAGCATGGACTCTTTTTCCATTTTTATTCTATAGCTAGGAATTCTATTCCATATCAATATCATTTGTGAACCAAAAATAAGTGCCAGATAAATAGAATATGTACTATAAATTACACAAGTACGCACGCCATCATTAATCAACTCGATTTCAAAATCAATACTTTTGCTAAAGTAGAAACATATACTCAATAATCTAAGTTTTAATGACATGTACGTACACGAAGTAAATAAATATGAAAGATAATTTATTCATATAATATGACAATACAAGCTAGCTGAGTGATGATCCAAACAAACACGTGATAATCCAAATTAAACAAACGCATGATGATGAAACATGTTAAAGATTACAATACACTCTCAAATTACACACTCGCAAATAATATATAATAATAATAATAATATTGGAAGGAGATCACTGGGTACGATCGACGTCATGGAGTTGCGGCCCTGGGCGGTGGGGCGAGAAAGGGGTTGGGAGAGATTGCCGGCATTGGAGGTAAGGTTGTCGGTGGAATGGCCGGCGTCAAAGGTGTCGGCACTCGAGGTACCGTCGGCATTGGAGGCGCTGACGGCAATTGGGGAACCATCGGCATTGGAGGAGCTGATAGTGGAGGGACCCCTGGCATTGCCGGCATCGGTGGCAGCGCCGTTGTGTCGAGGAGATGCCGAGCCGCCGGGCATGCGCCGAGATGAGCCATCAGAATTGCCATGGCGAAGAGAGCAAAACAGGAAGCCATGGGGAAAAGTTCACTAAAGAGAAGAGGAGTTGAGGTTGTGGTGATCGATGATGAATGAGAAGTAGTGTTGCAATTGAGGAGGAGATTTATAGGGGGAAAAGTTTCGGCGGTAGAGATTGTGGGGGTTGCCTTCCATAATTGTTTGATTATGTTACCATCTTTGGTTGGATTCCAACATGCATGGCTTTCTTTATTAGGTATCGTGTTAGGTTGGATAAATAAGTGTTTGACACGGTTAAAAGGAAGATTAAGGTCAAGGAGGTATTAACACTCTTTAATGTATGTTTTAATGAGTATTAATACCTTTTTAATACTTCGTAAATGTTCATCCTAATAAGGAGGAAGAAGGAATACTGCAAGAAAGGATATTTTTCTTTTTTATCTTCCGAGGGGCACTGACACGGAGGTTCTCCCTCCTCTCTCTTCCCCGTCGCCTCGGTTAGCCACCGCCGTCGCAAATTCCACCGCTATCGGAGACGTCGTTGTCGTCGTCTCCTCCAGATCCGGCCTGGCTCCATCATGCCTGCGGGGGATCCAGCAGAGATCCGGCTAGATGCGGCCACCTCCGACCCGGATCCGACCTTTGATTTCCCCTGCCATCCTCCTCCGGCATGAATTTGACCTCCAATCGTCCATGCAATCCTCCTCCGACGTGGATCCGGCCTCCAATCGCCACAATCACTACACCAAATAGTTAGTTTCGCGACTGTTGTTTTGCGGCGGTTTATAAAACCGCCGCAAAATATGTATTTTACGACGGTGTTTGCGGCGGTTTGACAACTGCTGTAAAATAATAGAATTTAGCGGCGGTTTCATGATAACCGTCGCTAAATTATTGTAGTCAATCAACGATTTACGTGGCGGTCACATCTGATGTTAACATACAGTGGCGGTTTTATGAAACCGTCGCAAAAAGTTACCTTATGGCGGCGGTTTTGTAAACTGTCGCAAAAATTTTCAACTATAAAATTTTTTAAATTTTACAAAAATTTAAAACTTGTCTTATATTTTCAATGTTGCACTAAGGTATTTATTTAATTTTGTTAAAAAAATTATTAGCTATTAAAAAGATATAAAATTCGAAAATAAAAATAAATTTTATTTATTTATTTTTTGCTAACAATTTTTTTTTCAATTTTTAATATTTTTTTTGTTAAGGTTCTAAATTAAAAATTATAATATTTTTCTGTTAAAAACGTTTTGCTAATTAGTGAAAACTATTAATTTTATTTTGCTAATAATTTTTTTAACTATTAATGATTTTACCACAACCTATTATTAATTTAAAAAGTTATAAAAATAATTTAATTAATATGGTTTTTAAAGAGAGAATTCGTTTGCTCTAAACCATTCGTGGAAAACCATTCGTTTGCTCTAAACCCTAAACGCCGTCGCTGCCTCGCTGCCTCACTGCCTTCGCTTTCACTGCCTTCGCGTCACCATTCGTTCGCCTCACCGTTCGCGTTTACTGCCTTCGCCTCACCGTTCGCGTTCATTGCCTTCGCCTCACCGTTCGCGTTCGCCTCACCATTCGCCGTTGCCGTTCGCTGTCGCCGTTCGCCGTTCGCCGTTCGCCGTTCGCCGTTCGCCGTTCGCCGTTCGCCGTTCGCCGTTCGCCATTCGTCACAGCATCATTGAAGGTATGTCCCTCTCCCTCTCCCTATGTTTATTTTCCCTCTCCCTATGTTTATTTTCGAGGCTTTTATCATTGCTATATTGTGTTCTGAATTTGTTGATGCTTTGCTAAGAATAGTTTTTGTAGAACCTTCAGTACATTTATCTTTGTATACATCTCCTAAACCACCAGACCTCCTTCGATGTTTATGCTCACCAAATTTTCCTCCTCATTTCATACATTGCTAGGAAACTACTCAAAATCTCCAGTTGCCTTTCATAATTGACTTCATTGCCCAGGGATCAAACAATATCTTAAATAATAGGAAGACATTTTCTGGATAATATCTATGTACGTCGGGATAATTTTGCCTAGGACTGCTACTCCATTGGAAGACATTTTCCAATCTCTCTTCTGGTAAACAGGATGTTCTTTTACTTAGTTCTGTTTGATACTACTATCTTATGCATTAAGAATAACTATACCGTCATTTGCCGAACTTTGATCACCTACGAAAAGACTATCTATCTGTATCAGTGTTTCTAGTAAACCATTCATGTTGTAGTGAAAGGTTTGCGCAAACATTGCCAGTCAAGCCCCTTTGGCTATCCTAATAATGTTTTAAAGTATAGGATGCAAAATATCTTCCTTTTTTGGGATATGGATATCTAATATCTAGTGTTTTTACAGCATCTTCACTGACTTGGATAAGATGTTGCATCATGTAGAAAAATTTGAGTTCTAATGCAAAGTGTGCAGGTCTTGAAACTGTCACAAATTACGTTTCTTGTGTTGCCTTTCTTAGCTATAGTTAAAATTGTTGCAAGATCAAATGACCTTTATTATGAGTCAACAAGGAGGTCAATTTCCCACTGGTATACAGACTAATCAGGTATAGTTTCTATTGACTTCTCATTTCATGGATCATAATTCTTATATGCCTTTACTGCTTATATGCCTAAACTGTTCTTTTACTTAAGTTAGTGTAAGCATATTCTTATATGCCTTTACTGCTTATATGCCTTTGATGTAAAGTCACTGTTATATGCCTTCACTGCATTTTTGTTTTCTTTTGAATATTGACTTGACTTGACTGCATTTTTTGTTTTTCTTTTGCTGACCGAGTGAGATGATGTAATTTGCACCACAATTATGTGGCCTACTACATGTATTTGTTGGCCTACTGCATGAATTTTCTTGTTTATATCATAATTTCTTGGGTACAAACTGTTTGAAAAAATGATGATGCATGACTAAAACATGGCCTGCTAGCTGCTTTTTCCTTATCGTTTAGTATTTTTGTCTGCAATCCAATGCCTTGAATTGAGATCAATTTTGGAGCGAATATAATCCTTCCCGTAACAAATTATTTGAACCCTGATATAGACTTTTTTTTCAAGAATTTTAATTCTGATTCTCAATTGAATCCATGTCAGTCAACTCGACTATCAAAGAAATTATTAACTAATTATACGCAACAAATAAAGTCGTTGTTCCAACAATGATCTACAACAATTAGATCAAGAAGATTACAAAATGTAAGTAAAACAATAACAATGACAAAAGCAAGCAATACAAGTACGGAGCTACTTCTCATAATTAATGTCTTCACTTGCTTCCATTTCATTCGTGTTCACTAGCTTATACAACCTCCCTTTGCTTCCTTACTTACAGTCTTCAAGTTCACATATTATTCTGTTTTAGCTTTGTTAATTGATCCTTTATTTAGTCGTCAAGTATTTTCATGATCTTGTTCTTGTTTATAACTCCTTAAGTAATATGTTTATGTTTTCTTATGTCTAACATATAATTTGATGGATCGATAGCAATATGTCTTTTCTTGCAATTAAGTTCTGTCTCATATAACATCTTTATTTTTATAATATCATTTACAGGATCAAACTTCTAATATTGACGTTTTATCTAATTTCAGGCAACAGACACAGGCTCACCATTAGAAGCAAGGCGCTCTTCCGAGGCTAGTCACGAACCCCAAAATGAAGGACCATCATCATCTTCTAACCCTTAGTCTTTTTTTCTTTAGATCATAAGTCTACTGTTGTTAAGATTTTTTTATGTTAAGGATTTGTATTTGCTTAGACATTAGCAAGATAAACTTGCATTTGATACATTGGTTTGTTCTTAATACCTTTTGAATTAAATTAGTTGTGACGATTTCAAATTGCACACAAATTGGTGGAGCATAATGTTAACTAATAACGGCGATTTTATAAATCGTCGCAATAATTTTAGCAATTTCATGCTAATAAAATTTGTGGTGGTAAAAATTTATGGCAGCAAGTTGTGGCGGTTAACAAACCGCCGCTATTTTTTGTTTGCGGTGGTTCGGGAACTGCCACTAAAATTTTAATGTGCTTTTTAACAAAGTGATTTGCGGCGGTTCAATCACCACCAAAACTGTCGCAAAATAACTCGCAACGGCGGTTCCAGCAGTTGTTCAAATTGCTACACAAACCGTCAGTATTAACCATTTGCGGCGGTTTGTAACCGTCGCTATTAATCACCGCCGCTATTAACAATCACCCTTCACCATTTGCGGCGGTTTCCAAACCGTTGCTAAACTTTTAGCGTGACATTTTAATCAACTGATTTGCGGCGGTTCAACCGTCGCCCAAACCGTCGCAAAATAATTCGCGGCGGTTGTACCAGCGGTTGCTCAAAACCGCCGCAAAATGGCTGGCGACACTACGGATAGCGGCGGTTTCAGAACCGCCGCAAATGGTTAATAGCGGCAGTTTGAACCGCCGCAAATCACATAATGAACCGTCGCAAAACACCTGTTTTGGTGTAGTGAATGATGCTCCTCTAGCAAGGATTTGGCCTCCCATTGCCCCTGCGATCCTCCTCCGATGCGGATCCGATCGTCCGATCGCCCAGGCGATACTCCTCTTCCGCGGTTCTGGCCTTCGATCGTCGCTGTCGGCCACCTTCGATAGATATCCGGCTACATTCGGCCTAGATCCGTCGCTGTCGGCAACCTTCGACAGAGATATAGACACATCCGACCCAGATCCAATCACGTCGGCGATGATCCGACGTAGATCAACTACATCCAGCACCGATCCGATACAGATCGGCTATCTCTAGCACATATTTGCCACCGTTGTTGTGTTACGACCTTTGATCCATTTTTATATTCCAGCCTTCGAACCGCTATCATATTCCAGCCTTTGAGCCACATTGCTGCGTCCCGGCCTTCAACCCGCTATTACTGGTCTGATATGCATTTACATTTAGTATTTATATACTCAATTATAGTATTATCTATTTGCTTGATATACTTTGCCAGAACCTAACTTGAGAGTCAGAGGGTTGAAGGTGTTGGGATCGATGGCACGGTTAGAGGGAGGGGTGAATAGTTCGGTCACCCCAATTCCAATTTCTCCCTACAACGTTAGTACAAGCAAAAGCTTAATCTAATAATTAAACCAATGCTAACACGTTACCGGTTACGTGGTTCGGAGATTGCTTGCTCCTACTCCACGGCGTATCTTTGAGGTGGACGAACCCTTGATCCTTCAGTGGATCACGCCCTGACAATCTCCGACTAAGTCTTTCTCCTTCTCGGTGGAGAATAACCTCTCACAATCCTTTTTCCTCCTTACAAGTTGAAGCTAGGGTTTTGGGAGGAAGATGAACACTTGGAGCTTGAGCACTTGAACACTAGAGTAAAGATCTGACAATGAAGAGCCAACCTCTCCAAAGTCTCAAGCTCCCATTTAAATAGTGGAGAGAGCTATTAAACAAACAGCTCAGCGTCGACATCAGTCGACTACTCTCAGGGCCAGTCGACTGATGCCTCAACCAACAGCTCTATTTCGAATAGACCAGTCGACTGCTCTGGAGCCCAGTCAACTACTACCGGCTGTTCGACCTTACAAAAAGATGAGTCAATTCTAGTGTCCATACCAGTCGACTGCTACAGTGCGTTCTCAATAGTACCAGTCGACTGGTTACCTTGCCAGTCGACTGCCCTACATACAAATGCACTCTCAACCTCATCGGAGTTCACCCTTCGTGTATGCCTTGAAGTCCACTTCCTTGGCTTGCCCCTTGAAGTTCTCTTCTTCGACTCTCGTCCCTTGGATGCGCACACATCCCCCTTAATGGCTCAAGAATTTCTACTTGGGCTAAACTACTCCCCCTTAATGTCTCAAGTCAACCAAATTTCAAAAATTTGAAATTTCAATACATGGTTGACTTAACCTAGATCCTCTAATCCTTGAGGATTGACTTTGGTACCTAATAGAAATGTTTCCTAATTGGGTTGATCAAGTACTCCTTGGGGATCCATTTCTTACCTAGGGTTTTGGTTTTTGCTTGTCCTCTAGCAAGTAGGCAATGATAGATTTTTTCATTGCTAGACTTCCTAAAACTTAATCCCACTTTCTTAAAACTTGTCATTTGGCTCTCAATGATCATATCTAGGGTCATTGAGCAAATTTCAAATTTTCTAAGGACCTTGGTAAGACTATCTATCTTTTCTCTTAATTCCTTATTTTCTTTTTCTAAGCATGAATCATTTGAAATAGAAGATGAAACATGCACATCATCCTTAATGTTCATAGATTCTAATTTTTTCTTTAGCATGCAAATTTCATTTTTCAATTCCTTAATCTTCTTTCTAGACTTAAACAAATCATCATTAGTGCTAGAAATAATCTTTACAAGAGTAGTAGTGGGTAGATTGTATACCTCACTTACCGAGACATCTGATTCTGATCGAGCTCCCTTCATCTTCACTCGAGCTCTTCTCTTGTTCAAATTCGGATGATGTGGAAACTATGTCTTTAATTCCCATTAGTGGGAAATGAGATACGTGATGTTCCTCCTGCTTCGATGAGGATGAATCATCCCATGTAGCCTTCAAATTTTGCACCTTCTTCCCCTTCTCTTTTGATTTCTTTTTTTCTTCCTTCTTCTTTCCTTCCTTCTTCTTCAAGAGGGGACACTCATCTCTCATATGCCCTTCTCCTTGGCAATTGTAGCAAATTATCTTCCTTGTTCTACTTTGCTCCTTGATCCTTTCCTACCATGAGATTTGTAAGTAGAAAAATGTTTAAATGTTTTTCATTTTCTTACCATGTAGGCTTCCGCATCACTATCCATGGATGCACTTGATTCCTCCGAGTCGGATGAGGAAGCCTTCTTCTTTTTACCTTTTCCCTTGTTTGCCACAAGGGCTATACTCTTTGGTTTGTAATTCTTCAATTGTTCCTCCAACTCGAGTTTCATGGAGCTCCATGGTTGAGAAGAATTCCTCTAGAGATGTTTTCTCTAGATCCTTGGATATGTAGTACGAGTCCACCATTGAGCTCCAATTTGATGTTCTTGGAAATGCATTGATGGCTTTCATCAAGATGTCTCGGTTGGATAGTTGTTCTCCTACACTTGTTAGTCCATTAAGTATTTCTTAAATCTAGCATGTAAATTTGATACCTTCTCCCTTTATCAAGTTTGATATTGTTGAGTTGGGATCGGAGAAGATCTCTCTTTGCCATTTT